>JAAAKQ030043164.1:0-35773 GCA_010016005.3 Zanna intricata
AGCAAATCAATGAAAAAAGAAGCATTTGGAAAAATATAGTTAAAAGAAGAGACAGACTTATAGGCTACATATTAAGGGATCCTGGAATAGTCGTTTTAATATTGGAGGTAGATGGGAAGAATTGTGCAGGCAGGCAATGTTTGGAATATGAAAAACAAATTAGAGATATAGGATGTAGGAGGGGTACTGTAATGAAACGACTGACATTAGATAATCTTGGAGAATCTTGGAGAGCTGCATCAAAACAGTCAAATGAATGAAAACAAAAAAAAAGATGTGTATAATATTTTTAATTATGATGTGTATTTGCATCAGTATCAGTGCACTTAATAATATATTTTATTGCTACATTACTGATCATTATTCATGTAAAAATTTTTCTAAGATATTTTAATTTGGTAAATAACTAGTTAGTAAGATTTGAATTTCAGGTATGGTTGGTTTATTAATATTTTTATCATACTTAAATTTAAATAGAATGTGTTAAATAATGACAGTAAAATTTTAAAACTCTTTCTCTCACTGTTTTTTTTTTTTTATCTTTTGTACGTCTTACTTTGTAACAACTGATTTTTTTTGTTTTAAAGTAGTGTAAAATAATACTTCATTCTAATGTTACTTTTTATGTTTAACTTTTTATGTCTAACCTTATTATGTTTTTAAAAGCACCTTTGTTGTACATTAAATTGAATTTTTATAAGAATCTGTAACTGTTAATAATTTATATTTTTATTCCACAAGTGAAATTTAATTTTTCTTTTGGTTATTTTATAATTATAAATTCCACAGTGAAAAACTTATCTTCCTTTGAGCATTGCTTGAAGATGTTTAATCTTTTACAAAATTAATCTTTATAATTATATTTAAATATAGTTAGAAATACTTGCAGTGAAAATGTCAATGTATCACCATTAAAATGAGGTATTTAACTTTTGTTATAAATATTTGTATATATATATATATATATATATATATGCAACAGTATAAGCAGTATCAGCGTTAGTGTCATACTGTTATATTGTTGTGAGTATACTGTTGACAAGCAGTCATTACTGTAGATTAATTTAAATTTTTGACTTGTAATATTTTAATCTCCTGATGGGATGGTTTAAAAAGAAAAAAAACAAAAGATCGTGAGAAGAGTAAAAATTACATCATTGTGCTGGTAAGGTGGAAAGAAAAAATGTTATTTTAATTTTTTAGACTTTTTTTTTATTTTTTAAATTAATTTATGTACTAGCAGAAACCATGTTCAATCGATTTATTCTAAAATTAAATAAATTAAACAAAATATACAAAATAAAAATAAATATTTTATCTTCTTTTTCAATTAAAAACATTTAAGCAAATAAAATAAATGAAATTTCTGTTGATATTTTGGAGTATTAAAATACTAGAAACTTCTGTTGTTATGCAATTCTAATGTGATTCCATTAGATTTACGTATGATACCATTAGGTTTATTGGCATAAGTTGATTCTTATTGCAAATAATAAGTATGAATGTTAATTCATTCACTTTTGTCATAGGCAGCAAAGTGCCTTTATGTTATATACTTTTTTTATTTTTATATTTGTTTAATGCATTCAAAATAATGTGACAACTCCCATATAGGTATTTTCCCAGGGGTAGCTAATTTATCTTACCTTTAAAAGAAACTCAAACAACAAATTGTGTCAGAACTAGCTATATTAGAAACTTTAATAACGCTTACTATTTTTTAAGTACAGTTACGATTAAGTTGATATAAGAATTTTTTTTTTATATAAAAAATGTAATGTAGCTGTGAAATTATGTAAAAAAGAGGAGAGAGGTAATAAATAATAAATATATATATATATATATATATATGTATATTCACATTTATGATTAGAATCTGAGTTGTTGATTACAGAAGGAGAAATAGTTCAACCCTTGGTTGAGTTTCTGATTTTTCATAGAGCCTGGAATATCTGTCTCCCCATTCTGCTTTCCCAATCTCCTGCTTCTAATAGTCATTTCTTTCTTTAGAAAAATACAATCTTGTAAATATTCAAATGAATATCTTGATAATTTTCTTGTTCTACAACTTAAAGGACTCAGTTTATGTGCTTAAAATGTGATGTTCTAAAAATTCATGGCATGAGCTAAGCAAAGAAAATATTATATTTGAATGGCAAATGAAAGTTTTACAACCACATCGTAAGGTCACAATCAAGGTTTAGTTGATAAGACCATAAACTAAAGGAGATAAATGTTAGGATTGGAAATAGTATATAGCAGTCATATTTAACTTTTTAGTTATAAATATAGACACGAAAAGAAGGGCAATTGCAACTCAAACAAACTCAAGGTGAGTTATAGTTTCTTGTAGTTGAAATAAAAACTTCTTCCAGATCAATAATCCCAATTAAAAGTTTCCAAAACTTATTGTGTGAGATGGTAGTATTCAATACAGTAAAATAAATTAATTACAAAGTTCTTAGTTGATGATGTTGCCAACTGGTTGAGGCAGCTGATTTATTTGTAGAAAGTACTGGTGGTTGTCAAATAAATCCATCAGTTGCCTTTTTCGTTATCACTCTCTCACTCTCTTTTTCTCTTGTTTTTTATCTTTTGTACATGTTATTTTTAATCACTGTTTTTGTTTTGTTTTTCTTTAAAAGTAATATAGAATCAATTGAAATTTATTTTTTTAACTTTAATTTTGGCACTAACCTTATTATAGTTTTAAAAGACCACTTTATAATCTTTTTTATACAGTTAATTGAATAATGAATGAATTAAATTTTATATTATATTAAATTATACATTTTCTGGTGAAGGTAGTCAAATTTGGAAAGACTTTTATAATCCAATTGAGACAAAGAGTGTGTTTTTTCTTCATTTTTAACTGAGTACGAGGTGAAATAGAATTCTTATTTCAGAAGTAGAAAAATAATGTTGTAGAAGTGATTTTATTTGTCCTCAAGCTTCTTTGAAATATATGATTTAAAAGCCAATTAACTACAAGGAAATTGTGCAGCTTATCTCTCTATAAATGACAATTCTAGTTTAATCTAGAAAAATGAGAGAGAAAAACAGAAACATATGTTAAGATTCATTATGTGACATAGATTCATGTTAACATATGTTTCATAATTTGTCAGAGACAACATTTCATTGTCTTTGTAGTACTGTTTGGAAAACAGTATGAAATGTCTTGTCCATGCTTTCTTTGATCCTTGTTGTCTATTCTTTAGAAGTAAGATTGTCTTGCTGTATCTGTTAAATGTTCTGTAAAATCCTTCCTGTGTGGTATCCATGGTGTTTCTACTAAAACCATTGAACTGTGACACAGGTATCAAAAGATTATAAATTAATACACAAGAATACATGTTAATTATAAATATCTGCCGGCCTCCGTGACACGAGTGGTAGCATCTCAGCCTTTCATTCTGAGACCTGGGTTGGAATCCCGGTCAGACATGGCATTTTTCACACACGCTACAATTCATTTATCTCATCCTCTGTTAGATATACCTTAACAGAGGTTCCAGAGATTAAACAAAGAAAAAAAAAATTATAAATATCTGTTAACATGCGTTAACAGAAACATATGTTTGAGTCAGTGATGATGTATTGTTCAATTAAGACAACATTTACCTACCAAACCATTTAGTTTTTATCTGGCAAGCAAACCTCATTTTGCAATGTCCTCTTACCTTTATGAACTCCAAAAGAATTCTAGAATTTACTGATATAAAACTTTGCAAAGGAAAAGATTGAGAGGGATGTCAATGTTAATTTGTATATTTGGAATCATAATGTCTAAGTATTGAAAAGATTTCTACATACTTCCTATGGGTTGCATATTAAAACTTCTAGTGAAATACTACCTATCGTAATTCTTTTTGACATTATTATTTTGTCTATGATTGTTTATTATACTTTACAATGAAATCTCTTCACCTGATATACTTTCCACCTCTACACTAATAAACCTTCTTTACAAGAAGGCTTCTGATATGCATTCCAACTCTGTTGTATCAATACAAGATGCTTCATTTTTCAGTCAGTGAATAACATAGATATGTGTGAGTACACAGAGATGAATGAGGATCTATGTAATACAACCCTTAAAATTGAAACAAACTGTTAATAGTTATAATTCAAGTGAATTACCTTGTTAGCTTCTTTCTATTACATCAGAGGGTTGTCTTAATTATTAAGTCCTAACAAATATTTATTTCTATCTATTAATATATTTTTTTTATTTCAAGTCATCAGTGAACTAATTTGGTGCTACAATCCTTTTTATTTTGATGTAAATCTTTTAACATCAGAATATTTACTATATCGTACATCTGCTTCATATATTTTAATTTTTGTCCCATTTTATTCATCAACTAACCATCTATCCATATCAGATTAATTAAACTGAATCTTTTAATAAATGCCATGTTAATTTATTTATTCTCTTTACAAAATTCAAACATAAGTTTCTCTCACCTCCTTTTTATCTTCATTTTGCATTTCAATCATATCAATCGATCAAATTTTCAATAAATTCCTGTAATACCTCATTCTAAACGCCTCTATTATTTTCCTTTCTATTTCTTCTTATATTTCAAGTCTCTTTACCATAGCTAAATGCCACACAACTCTTACACCTACATATAATTCTAGAAATCTTTTTGCATGTAAGATTTCCTAATTCTATCAAGTCTTCTTTATCCATCTTTTGTAATTTTTCTATCTACATAACAAAATTCTCCCACCTTTGGTGTATTATGTTGCCATATTTTAAGATTTAATTCCTTACTGTAATATTTTTTGACACATTTCATTATCTATGTTTTAATTTTATCTATTTTCAAGCTGAAGTTCTTTCCTAGCAGTAAGACAGTTTTGTTCAGTATTTTTACCTGATCTTTTTTTTTCTGACAGAAGAACAAGATAACTATTAAATCTAAATATCATTTTTTTCTTTTTCATTATTTTAGTTACTCCACTCTCACACATTTCGTTCAACTTCAGTATTACTTCTTCTGTGAACAAGTGGAGAAGAGATGAAGACAGATTTAGAGATGAAGTCTTACTCGTTTAAAAAGTCTGGATCAGAGCTTGTCTTCATTCACCTTCTTTTCTTATAATTTGATTCTTGTACACATTATAAATAGCTCTTCTACCTCTACGTTCATATAAGATTTTTTTTAAATTTTGAATTTTTTTTTTTTAATTTTTTAACTCTGTTTTCACATTCTTATTGAATATAAAAATAATTGTGGCCAGAATATTTAAAAAAAAACTTTAAGGGTTGTTATTCTCAGAATGAAAGAAGCAAATTTTGTAGATACATTTCCAAAGTGTATAATATGGTGGTTTATTTGCATACAAAGTGTTGTGATATTTTGTATTAGAAATAAGCCATTCTAACTATAACAAAACAATTCTGTAATATTCACTTCATTATAAGTAATAATCTTATTCAAGAAAATATACAGATTTTATGTGTTGTCTTATTTGTAAGGACAGGTTGCAGTTCACTTCTAATGACCATAATCTGTATGAACTTTCTAGTTAAACTGGTCAGTTAAGAAATAGTCAATCTATAGAAGAATTTAAAAACAATTTTCGTAAAGAAGTGCTTTATGGTTCTGAAAAGATTAACAATCATCAAGTAAACGGATTTAGATTTTTTTTGCCCCTACTGTGCTTTTGTTTTGTATACTAAAATTATTAATACAAATAATTTGCTTTAATGATCCATTCTATATTATTGTAACTGTCATTTTTATATAACTACTTTTAAAAAAGTATTTCATTGAATTAATAGAAACATGTTTTTTCTACAAATACACGCTTAAAGATTAATAATTATAAGAAATCAAATCCTTTATAATTTTTTTTTTTTTTTTTTTTTTTTTTTTTTTAGGAATAGTTTACAACTCTTCTAAGTGAACTGTTTTGAAGCATATTCAACGAAACAGAGTAAATTTACCCACGCTTATTTGCCGAACCCGTTTTTGCACTCAAACAAACATATAAATTAGTACACTTGGAGGACAGTCAAGCGTTAGGGAATTCAAATGTAGTACGGTATATAAACTAGACATAAAAGAGGCAGGCTACGTACATTTTCTTTATTCTGTTGTGAAATAGAACAGTGAATAAAGAAAGAAATGCAATAGGGAAGAAAGTTATGTGGTTGTATAGAATAGAAAGAAGGTTAGCCCAGAAAAGCTACCACCAGCCTATTTTGTTAAATGACAAATATATTTGTCATTTTGACAAATTACTTTAGTCTAGTTTTACCAGTTGCCCTGGACAGCGTACCTCTGAAATAGTTTTTTTTTTTTAAAGAAGTAACATCAACAGGAACATATTCGCTACTGTTGCTTTTGTACGTTGGTTACAATAACGCGAAATTTACTTTTTTTCAGTAGGATGTCGTACATTTTGTTTTAACCTATTTTTAACTTTTTAAAACTCAACGACACTATACAAAGCATTCTTCAATGTCTCCCTTTTTTATATTTTTCTACTAAATGAACTGTAATAATATAAATTTTCATAAACACCTCAGTTCTTTGTCGTTTCAAGACGATAAGATTTAATCTTATTCATTCGTAAATTTTGTACTGCAACATATTTTAAAAATAAAATTAGCACACATCAATTCCGTTTCTTTTAACGTAATTTTTATGGCTTAAATAAAACAAACAAATTTAATTGACCGACTTAAATAATTTAACCTAATTAAGTTAGTAAGTAAGTTACCTTGATTACGTTAGTTTAATAACAAACAAAGTGTAATACAAAGAACATAAAATTATTCCTACTAAAATATAGTAGACATAAATTAAATATTATGATTAAAAAAATATTATAAAATTAAAAAATAATAGCAGAATAGTTGGTGAATGACAAAAACTGTAGAGGTGTTTTATTTTTGTCAGTGACTTATAAAATGCGTCAAAAATTCTATATAAGGTTCTAATCTTAGAATCTCAAGTAGATCACAAATTAGGAGAGAATCAAAAAGGTTTTCGAAAGGGACGATCATGCCTAGAAAAAACACTAAGTTTGAAATTGATTGTAAAAAATATTATACGTCTGGAAACGAACCTATCTTTCATTGATTTTCAGAAATTAAAGATTCTGTGCATTTTTTTTTTTGCATGTCATCAACCGCTCTTCAGTGCCGTGGCAGCAGATTATCATCCGCAAAAATTTGGATCCTATGAAAAGGACCCCCCCCCCCCATCAGGGTCTTCCGTGGCTCATCGAAACATTCCGAACTTCCGCTTGTGGTGTGCCGAACTGCCTCTCATTGGGAAGCTACCCTTCCCATCCCTACACAAGATTCTGTGGTTAGAAAGACTTTTT
This sequence comes from Zanna intricata, assembly GCA_010016005.3. Classification (NCBI taxonomy): domain Eukaryota; kingdom Metazoa; phylum Arthropoda; class Insecta; order Hemiptera; family Fulgoridae; genus Zanna; species Zanna intricata. The sequence continues at coordinate 7,351 of JAAAKQ030043164.1, forward strand.
CAAACTTTGAAAGGATATGAAATTGACCAAAAAACTTTGTATCTCATTAACCTCAACCACATTGTTAAATGTGTGGGAAATGAATAAACCTTTCCTTATCCGAAAAGGTTCTATCACCTACCCTATAAAACTTGGTTTTGGATAAAATAACAAAATTTTTGTTCAGTAGCGAAGATGGGATCCAAAAACTGAAACACTTTGTTGATGACCCTGGCTCCATAGCTGAATCGAAGGAAGATATGGTAGAACAAATAGAAGAGTTAACAGGAATAGCTGTAAAGGTAAGGCGATAGGTATCTATTAGCAAGATGGAAGTCATGATTCGGACATCAAATAATTCACGCGAAAGACGGAATAAATACGGAAAGATAAATGTCACCAACCACTTTAATTACCTAGAAAAGATTAGAAGAAGAACAGAAATAGATAGTGTTGATTAAAAATAGAATATTGAAACTGGAGAAGCTTAGATTTATCATCAAAGACATCTACAATAAAAAGAATTTCTCCAAAATAGCGAAATTAAGCAATAATAAAAAAACCAGTTAATCTTAAATCGCACTGAAACTATACCTAACTAGTCTCGAAAAATGTATCAAGATCGAAAGGAATTCTGAGGAAAATCCATGGTCCAAAAGTACAAAGGGATAGATTGAAATCTAACAACAAGATTTGTCAAAATAAAGAAGACTTGAAAACAGATATATGTTTTATGTAAGGGCGAAAAACGCTAAAGCGTTATTATCGCCCGGAAAAGAGATATGGAAAAGAAGGTTTCTTGGGCAATATGATCAGAATGAGCCTATACAGATTAATAAAAATATCTTTGGCAAGCTGTGAAACATGAAAACCAAATCAAATTACCTGAAATCGATGGAACTTGACCTCCCTCCAGAGGATAGGCTTGAAAAAAAGAGGACTTCTGCGATAGAGATAACTGCCGAAGAATAATTTACATTGTAAAAAAAGTTCTTGAGACAAAATAAAATGAAGGTCCTAAAGAAAGTGATCAGATAAACATAAATAAAGCCATCCCAAAAAAAAAACATGGGGGAAGGTATTGAAGAAGGGGAAAGAAGCTAGAAAGAAGTGATATCCATGTGATACTAAATTGACCTTTTCGCGTAAAAAAAAAAAATTAAAAATAAATAACAGAATAGAAAAAAAAGAAGTTTATCAAACCTACGCATTATTGAAAGATAGAACATCTTTTATTAGGTTGTAGTGAATAATTTAAAAGGAAAAATTTATAGAAGTGTCATACTTAATATTAGTATTTAATTTAATTTTTTTTAAATTTAACTCTAACTGTCTAAAATGAAACTTGTAATGTATTGATTTATTATTTTTTAAGAACGGATCCCTGCTTATAAGAGTTAATTTAGAATCAATAGTTCATTATAGTAAAAATCGATATCAATTTATATTTGTAAAGTTTTCAAACGAATCAAATTATAAAGTGTTCTAAGTTGCACTGTTTATAAAACTTCTAAAATATATTTTTCTCTAGAGTTTGCTAAAAATAAAGAAACGAATTATTCAACTTACTACTTGAATTAACGTTCTTGTTAAATTCTAGTCGAATTCTTGTTGAACACTCATTAAAAATCTGCAAATCACAACTTAGAAATACTCTTTTTTAAAATTTGGAATAAAAATCCTATTTATTTTTCTAGAACATGAAATATTTTTATTCCATATCTAGCATTAATTTTTTTTTTTTTGCAGACTTTTAGAAGAAAAGTACGGTATTACTTTTGGTCGCATGGTGAGAGTGGGGGTGAAAATGAATATTCTTCATGTTTTGTGGTGTGAGGAATACAAACATACTATTGACTAAATTTTGGTTTTTACATATATATTTTTATGTATTTATTTGTTGGTCTTGAACATTTCCAAAACCATTAGAACAATTTCATTGAAATTTAAATATACTGTAGTAGTTTATTTGAAGTTGAGCATGTTAAAATTTGATGAAGATTAGTTGAGTCGTTCTTGAGTCGATCAATTTAAGATCGAAAACGTTGGAACAGGGCACGTTAGAAACATGGTTCGTTATGATACTGCAAGTTGGATCGTTGATATTTCTTTAGTAATCTACGGAATCTATTATTAACAATATTAAACCAAATTAAAAAATCGGTCTTCTAGCGCAGAACGTCGCAAGGTTTTCTTTTACTTTAATTATTATTTTTTTTAATCACTAAGATAGTAACATATAGGAATTTTAATCTAATCAATATTGAATTAGTTTAACGTTCTTTAGCTACGTAAAATGTTGGTAATTATTATATAAAAATTAAATTCTTGTAAAATATATCTATTAATAAAATTTAATAGTTTAAATCAATGGAGTAATAAAAATAACAGGTTTACAAAATTCAAGTATGTATTATAAATCATTAGTATGTAAAACACAATTTTGAGATTATGTTTCACATATTACCAATTTCTTTCTACAAAGAATTTGTTGAAGCAAAGGGAGGAAAAAGAAGAAAATTATTATAGCTTATATTTTAATCAGGCAATCTGTCTTCCAGCCTCCTCGCTTCCTGATCCTTCTTCTGGATAACTTCCGCTACAAACCGTGCAATAGTGTTAAATTGTTATTCATTGTTCAGCATTTTATTGATGATTGTGTCTACGTGCAACTGACTCACCAGCCTTCACGTTCCTGCTGTCTGTTAACCCATCTTGGGCACTCAAAGATTACACGATTTGGGTATGTCCAACTCCCCAGAGTATGGGCACTCCTTGACATCGGTACGTCTCCTCTTGTGAAGGTACACCCGGAATGTAACGTGGCCGGTTGGGAATTGGACAAGCCAGTAACTCAACTCGTCCAAACCCCTTCCAAACCACGGTGCAACCCTCGGTATTAGTCGGTGGATCTATCGAACTATGAGAGTGGCATCTCACCGGAATTGCCACTCCGTCATCATCACCTCACGCGAACCGTGAGGATCTTCTCCTTCATATATTCTCTTACGATGATCAGCCAAAAGCTTCAATGTACTAGTCCCGGGTCCCGGGTTCGAATTGGGATTCGAACCCATGCCTGACTGGGGTCAGGCATGGCATTTTTCACACACGCTACAATTCGTTCATCTCATCCTCTGAAGATATAACCTAACGGTGGTTCGGAGGTTAAAAAAAAAAAAAATTACTGTGTCCTGAACCGCGATACTGAACTGTATGCAGCGGCCATACGCAGGATAATGCGGCGCTGCATACTCTCCAATAAACGACAATTTTGTCCTGTCTGTAATGTCTTGTGCCACTACCCATTACCTGGTTACACTACCGATTAATTTACCTAAGGTCTTAATTGTTCTTTCCGCTCGGGCTCACATTTCTCAGTGTGCCTCGTGAATGATTTCCGGGTGTCCAGCCACATTCCTTAGTATTTGACAGCACTTGCATTTCCACCTGATGGTCTCCCATCTGGAGATTTTTTTATAATTGATGGGGGTTATCCAGATACTACGTTTCCTACCCGGAGACTCCAAAATAACTGTGCGATCATCTATTGAATTCGTAGTTAGTATCCCTTATGATACATAAATAACTCTTTTTATTTTGTAATTTTAACGTCAAACTTAAAAATAATTATACATTTCATTAAAGTAAAATATTCACATAGACATAATTCATCGTAGAAAAAAATAATGAACAGAATTTACAAAAATCTCTACTTTAAAATTAGTAAATTAGTAGTGTAAAGGTACAAAATAACAGTCAAAATCGGAAGAATAGCACTAATAGGAAGGTCAAAAACAAAAAAAAAATTCATAAATAATTATCGTAATTTTTCTAATGAAATCTACATTTCAGCGTAAATTAAAAAGGTATTAAAAATAGTTCCATAATCTTTTATTTTTCTTCATTTTAATAAATTTTATACCTGTTTAAAAACTCCCATATATAAATATATAAAACGCTTTTTCTTAGCTGAATATTAGTGACATATTTTTAAAAGCTTATATCTTAAAAACCACTGGATAAAAAACATTGAGTTTTTGACACCTCTTTAAAAGTTGATCTTCACTAGTTACTGCCGAGTATCAAATTATTTAGCGAAAACCTATAGAAGTTGCGTAATATTACGTGTAAAATATATCCCGTTTTACACTTCTTTTTTCCTTTAGTGTAAACTCGTCATTTCATAACTCCGTTAGATCGTTTAAAAAATTAATATTCATACAAATTTAAGAGTTGAGTTTTATTTGTAAATACTTTTAAAACTTTCCTGACCGTTGGTTTAATAGGTCAGCTGTAGATATACAAAATTTATTTGATATTTTAGTTTAGTTATAAAAATACGAGTACGTTTCTTTTTTACTCTCAACCATCGGTTTTAACAATTTTTTTTTTTTTTTTTTATTTCACAACGGGATGGAAAGAAGATTATAAAAGAAAGAAAGATTATATTATATTTTAAAAAAAGATTATAAAGGAATTTCAAGCTGTTTGAAATCTCTGCCGCCTATTATCAACTTGAAGTTCTAAACAGCGGAAAAATTGTACATACAAGTACTAATTCTATGTTGAATTTTATAATGAAAAAAAATTAAAAAATAAATTTTAATATAAAATAAAAAATCTATTTTTTCTATCAAGTCGTTTGTAAGATTCAAATATTGAACAATTAGCTTTTTCTTTTTTAAACTATACTTTAAAAAAGTGTTTTTTTCTTTAAGTACAGTTCACTATGGAAAAAACTTTTGAATATACATTGATTATTTATCTGAATAAATAATTATGTGTGATATTTTTATATGTAAATTTTACCTGTTTTGATCACTAACAAGATTGAAGAGAACTCTGTTTCAGCTTAATTTGTCATCAAATCGTAGGAAGTGAGTGATACGTTTGAAGATGTAATAATAAATCCTTTTCTGAACAACATAAAATCATTTTAATATATTTCAATATGAAAGCTGATTTAATTTTTTGGAGTTCTGAGAAGGTATACTTAGAACTGTAATTTAATTAGAATTAGTTTTTTCTTCTGACCAAACGCATTTGATCGTGACCATCGCATGTGACCAAACCGCACTTGTCGGTGGAAAGTATATTTTTAGGCCGTAAAGCAAGCTTTTCGTTTTCAAAATAGCTTAAAGAGGTTGCAAAAATTCTGCTATTCTTTTTGTTAATTGGTGAGTCAATGGTATAGGCAAACTTCATTTTTGGGAACATATTAGTAGCAGCTTATATCAAAATGATGTAAGCTGCTGCTGGTAAGTGGTTTTTCGCATGAATTAAGCTGCTGCTTAATGAATAGTTTTTTATGAATTAATTCACTAAAAAATAACCTCAGTTATTTTTTGTGAATTTAATTAATTCATTTTATTTGATTTTTTTAAACTAATTTAGTAACTTTTACAAAAGAGTTTTAGTCTAGATATTTTTTTAGTTTAAATTTTATTCTAAATATTTAATTATCATTTATAATTTGATTTATTGTACATGAAATAACAGTAACTCATAAATGCATAATAATTTACACCATAAAACGTTTAAACTAATTTATTTTTTTTGTAAAATTTTCTTTCATTTTTTAGTTATTAATTTTTAGATGTAACGGAACAATATTCATCGTATTTTTTTTCTTTTTTTTACGTTTACAAAACATTGACCGTTACAACTGACATTTCTTTAAAAATAACTTTATTCTCTGTAAGCAGTATATATTTATATAACCCTTATGGGACCTTTAACAGAATTTGTAACTAACAGTGTAAGAAATCAATATGTAATTATAATAGTAAAATTTATCGTATTGGTATAGGAAAAACAGGAAAAAAGCTAAATACGAGTAGATAATAGGAAAAAAGAAAACCATAGTTACTTTTAAAATGTGCTGTAAAATAAAATGAGCTGATAAAATTCGGAATGAAAAGATTTTAAGACTAGGTCTAATAGAGAAAAAAAATTTTTAACAATATCTTGTAAAAATGATGAACTGGATTGGTGGCAAAAATATTAGGAATTCTAAGTTTGGCTAATTTTTTAGTAGAAGGATGTGTAGAGAGTTAAAATTATAGTGAAAGTCAAGCAAGGTATGATTGAAATATATAAAACTAATAATATATATAACAGAGGATGACTTAAATATATTAAGGGTAAAACATTAACTCAGAGCAGAAAGAATGGATATCAGTAGCAAAGGAGTCAAACTATAAATGATTAAAAAAATATTGAATCTGATGCTTTATCAAAATAGTAAAAAATACATTTTACTTTTAGTTATATTTTTATGTAATGTATACAATGAAGTATCGTGCAAAAAACTAAAATAAGAAAAAAAACGCATTAATAACACATTATAACAAATTTATGGACTTTTCATTTTTAATTATTCTTTACAACAGTGTTATGCAGCTTTTTCACTTTACTCCTTTCATTCATTTCATTCAATGCTGAGTATTTTTTTTTTAATCATTTATTTGAGGACACATTATTTATTCAGGTAATAACCAATGTAAAAGTCGTTTGATTAATTGACTTAAAAAATGTTAGCAGTTTTTCAATTTGTTGATGAATTAAAAAGATTTATGAATTATAAATTTATTTACTGAGTGTTTCATGATCTTTTATTCACTTTTGATTTTAAAGCAAAATGTAAATTTCAATAATAAAAAAAATAATTTTTGATGATTGTTCAATATTTAAATTTCATGTAGCCTAGAGTGTTATTTAAAATTTAGTTATTTTTTTTAAAGGATGTCTGATCGATTATCATTCATGATGATGTAACTGTTTTTTTTATTTTTTTTTTACTATAGCTGGTTTTCCCATTTTTTTATCCTACTTTATAAATTATGAAATATAAGTTAATAATGGAAATTAATCATTGCATTTATTTTCCTAGTTTTTAACACATATAATTTATTTCTTATACCAATTTGTTCTCTGTTTCATAGAAAAGTTTTTTTTTAAATTAACTTTTATTTTAAAATAATCTTTAACCTAAATGAAAGTATAGGATAGAGAATAGTTAATGTACTTAAGAGAGAGCATATTAGAGATTTGAATTGATTTAACAGCAAGTATGATCAGGAACAGAATATTCTTGAATGAAAAGAAAAATCTCTTCAAAAATTTTTTTTTTTAGTTTTCTTACTTATTTAGATTATTCTTTTACATTCCGAGGAAGTACTAACAAGGTTTTTTTCACTCCTAAGTACAGTACTTCATTATTCACGATTGATGTCATTTTAGTTAAGTACGATATTTTATTAAAATCTAAATTCATTGCAAAGGTAAAGAGTACCTTTTATAATCTAATAACATATATATTGGCAATATTTTTTTCTTTTTTATAAAATAATCATATTCCATTTAAGAACTAATTGAAACTGGCCACACTTTCTTCTATTGCTTAAAATTTCTCCTATTTTGTGTTTAATGAATGTAATAATGAGAGTATAATACATGAGAATGTATTAAATGATAATAGTACAGGTGAACATAACAAGGTTAGGATATTGGGTTTTGTCATCAGTAAATCACTTGTGTTAATTGCTTAAATTATGTCATAACCATTTTTAAGGAAATCATATTATATTAATTGGATTTCAAATAAAAATAAGAATAATTAAAACACAATTTTTAATCTTCTGAAATTCTTTTAAATAAATCAGAAATAGTAATTTAATTTATTATTGACTAACTTTTTTTAACTTTAATAATTTATAATTATTATAATTCATTTATGCAAAAATTGATCTATTATATTGGAATACAAATATTGTCCTAGAGCATGTAGAAGTGGTGTCTTCTATGAATTTTTTTCTTTGAATTCAAAAATGTTACAGAAGTTTACTATCACCTTTAGTTTTCAAGTTACACCCTGTTCAGTGTTACATATATTATGGAAATTGTGCAATGTTTTTATGGTATGACGCATTTATAACACAAAAATGAATAAAAAAATTCCATTAATTAAGCATTTAAAAATAATTAGTTTATTATGAAAGAAGATCTGAAATTTCTTAGAACAACACTATTAGTCATAATTGCTTAATTGCGTGGTAGAGGAGTTTAACTCCACTACCACGGAACAAAATAATGTTTGTAGAAATAGAAATGACTTCAAAAATCTCTTTGTATTTCAAGATGGATATGTTTTTTTAATAACGTTTTGTCTTTAATAGAATCATTTGGTCATCAGTATAAAACAAGGGAATGGCGTTTGTTTGATTCGTCTAAAGCCGGGCTTCTGCACACTGGGAATGATTTTCCAACAGTACCAGTAGCTTTCGCTATGGATCTGAAAGAAACTTTCGTGAACATGAAATTTTGCTAGATAAAATAAAGTATGAAGAATTTCAGTGGAATATATGTGGTGATTTAAAATTAATTGCTTTATCGCTACATGTTCAGCTTGGTTTCACCAAATAGTATTGTTTTCTTTGCGAGTGGAACAGTAGATATCGAAAAAATCATTACGTACAGAAAGAGTGGCCAAACCGAATATCATTAACTCCAAGAAACAATAATTTTGTTAATGCACCACTTGTTGATTCAAAAAAAGTTTATTTACCTTCACTCCATATAAAGTTGGGGCTTATGAAAAATTTTGTGAAAGCACTGGATCTAAGTGGGCTTGGATTTGCTTACTTAAAATATAAGTTTCCAAAGATCAGTGAAGCTAAACTCAAAGAAGGAATCTTTGTAGGATCCCAAATTATAGATTTATTTTAAGATGATAACTTCGATAGTACTTTAAAGGAGGTGGAGAAAGCTGCATGGAAGTTTTTTAAGAGTATTTGGCAGAACTTCTTAGGAAACCATAAATCCGAAAATTACAAAGAAATAGTGGATGATCTTTTAAAATCTTATAAAACCATGGGATGGAACATGCCACTGAAGATTTACTTCTTATACTTGCACACGGATTTCTTCCTACCAAATCTAGGAGTAGTCAGCGATGGTGAACGGTTCCATCAGGCTTGGAAAAGCGGTACCAGGGCAAATGGATTCCGAGCATGCTACCTGACTAATGTTGGATTCTAAAGAGAGATGTTCATGACGCAAAATATCGTTGAAAATTAATTTTCACTATTTTTTAGGTAAGATAATTTATACTAAGAATGCATTTTAAATATGATGTAGAAATAAAATAATTTTAAACTACTTACTTGATAGATTAAAAAATTTGAATTAAGCGCGAAAAATTCTATTAGATTCACCCATTTTTTAATGCTGAGTCCAAAAATAAATCAAATTTTGTATAGCAATGATATTATTTAAAGTATCCTAAAAATATTTAAATATGACAATTACGAAATATGACTGCTTAGTTACAAACTGGCCACGAAAAGAATTAGTTTATACTACCGGATTAAAAAACAAGTTACACAATTTTATGAATGTGGATTAAATACTGCTGAATTGTACGATTTATTGAATCACTAAACGTAGAGGAAACAATGAAAATTGTAAAGTAGTAAATAGAAGAAAAAATTCCTTAATAATATTATTAGATTAAAATTTTTGTCATCAAGTGGCTATGATATTTGAAAAATATAGGAAAAATAATTTTCTGGATAAGATATAAAGATATCATTCGTTACGACTTTTATCGATAGTTTTATAAGTAAATATGCTGAAAAATCGAGTTCAGTTATAGAATAAATGAAGAAAAATAAAGCAGAAAGAAAACTGGAAAATAGAAGAAGAAAAGAAAAAAGAAGACAGAAAAATGGAATTGAGCCGAGGCGGTGGCTGGTGGCGTTGTAAAGAAGGAATGGAGGGTAGGAGGGAAGCCTGTTGACATGGGGGATCAATATACACGCGACAGGTTCCCTAGATTGAGACGAATGGTCTCTCTCCTTCATATCACTCTCTCTTTCTTTATCCGTGTATGACCCCGTATCACTCCTTTACTCACACACTGCTGTTCTTTATCCTTTCCGCTCTTCTTACTCTTGTTCCTATCTTCTTCACAAACATTCACATACGCACATTGACACAACTTTACTGTATAGCATACGTTCACACAAGAAATATAAATAAATTTCGAGAGCAAATGGTACCAGTGCCGCCTCGTGATCTTTCTGCCCTCTTACTAAAATTTGTTTATTTACCACATCCTAAATTCATTGCATTAAACGTATTTTATTTCTTTATTTTTTATTAAAAAACTAAAAATTTGATGAAAATAAAATTCAAAGAAATTTTTTATTAACTATTGATTAAATGACGTAAATTCTCACATGGGATGCATTAGGGACATTCTATTAATAATTATTTTAAAAAAAATTGTTTTGTTATGTTAATCGGAAATTTAATTCGAAATACTTATGTATTTATTTTTATATTTTTATTTCGATAAGGATATAAATAATTTTTTTACTATTATTCCAGCTGTTTAAATTTCCGTTCATTATCACAAATAAAAATCGGAATAGAAAAATATTTATCGGAATAGAAAGAATTTCAAAAAGCATATTTTAGAAAAAATTGGGAAAAAATAATTAAAATTTTATTTTCAACATTAAGTTTTATGGTAAAAATGACAGGGTGTTGTACTTGAAGTTGCCAAAAACTCATAATACAAAATGGAATAATTTTTACTAACAATTAACCAAGAATTAAATAATATAAATATAAGGTTTATTCAATATAATGTTGTATATTACAGCATTTTATTTAGGATTCCTTATCTAGATTTTCTCTTCCTGAATTAATGATGTATTCAGCTGTGTTTGAAGAAAAATCTTTTTGAAATTGATTTTCAAACCGAAAACATTAAACATTTTTCAGACACTAAATTGTAATGAATTTTAAATAAATTGTGAAAATGAGCTGGTATTATACGATTCTGCAAATCATAATCTGGCTGATTAGTCAATTAACATAGCAAATCTTTTCAAAATTTTATAGCATTATTTCTCATATTGTTTTAATCGGAAGAATCGATCCTTTTCCGTTTTTACGTGTAGATAATCTTTGCTAGCTTAGTCTAAATATTTAGTTGTAAAATGTAAGAGATGTTGAGAGAGTTTTAAACATGTGTTTTTCGTCAAATAAGATGATTGATGATAGGTGAAAGTTTTTATAACAACTTACTAAATCGTGCTACAAAAAAGCTTTGGAAACTTCAATGTATAAGTACAATTAGTTTTAATACTTTAAATACATTTAACTGATAATTTTTAATATAATTTATTAATTTTATCCATAAATTTCACTGAAAACTCTGTAATAAATGTAACTACAGTTTCCGAAATTGTTTTACTTTGAGCAAGGCTCATATGATTTGGACTTTTTTTTAGTTTTCCTTTTTTTTTCCTTAGGATATATAATTTTGCTTACTTTAATAAAATGATTATACCTTTTCACAGATCAAATTTAGTGAAAATTGACGATGGTTACTTTTGACAAGATTTAGATATTCTAATTATTAATATTCTCTGATTGTTGCAGTTAATTTTTTTCGAAACGTTTTGTCTGATTTGAAACATTAACAGTGCCGATTATATTTATGTTAATTTTTTATTTAACTATACAGCTCTAAAAGAAAATATTAAAAACAGGTAAAATGTTGAAATAATTATTACCTGTATTAATCGTGATCTTATTAATCGTTATTTTGATAATATTAAATTGTGATTTCAGTATTAAACTAAAAAGTACTAAAAATATTGGCGAAAGAAGTTAATAAAAAATACTCCTGTAGGTTAAACAAATTTTTAATACCAATTGGTTCGGAAAAATTAAATGCTGAAATACAACCAGCAGTGCTAAAATAATATTTGGATAAAAATAAAATAGTTTCTGTTCCATAAATAGAGATAAAAAAAAACTATTAATTATCAGAAGGAGACATGTCTTCTAAATTTGTGCTAAACCCAGATTGTACTTACTGCTAAAATCAGCATTCTTTAATTTAATACAGTGATTGATCCAAAAGGTTGCAGCAGTTTAAAAAAATTATATCTCAAAAACTACTAGAGATAATCAAACGAGTACTTTTTAAAAAATGTACCATTTCAGAAGGTTGTTTTACATATCCAAGAATGTTTCAATATATACTCTGTTGGTCGCTTTGTATACATCCAGCCGATTTTCGACTTCTGCCAGATGTTGTCTAAAATGTTATACATCCCTGATTGTTTCACTTTAGAGAATGTTTTTAACGTATCCCCACAGAAAAAAGTTTAGGGCTGTCAAATCTGGACATCTTGGAGGCCAAAGCAGAGGGCCGGCTCTATAATCTAACGATTAGAGAATCTTTAATTGAGAGCGCGTCGAACGCCTAGGCTAAAGTGGTGGGGGATTCCATCTTGTAAAATATTACAGCAACGTTACTTACTTGTTCAATTTGGTCAACTTGCAGGAAAACGTATAGTTGTAGCATGTCTAGATAAATATTCCCCGACATGGTAGGCTCATACACTCTACTATTGCCGTTGAGGGCCGGCTCAAGTTCATGGACGATCACGTCTAAAAAAATTTGACGATATCCCAATTACTTTGCAGTTCCAATTAATATTTTATCTCAATTTCATAGGGAGATATGATTTTTTTGTAATTGATGCAACCTTTTTCAATGATCCCGTATTAATACACATGTGACTCATCAAGTGTCGCTAATGACCAAAGAAAAAATGTGATAAAATAAATATTAAAAAAAAACATAAAGTTATGAAGGCCATTCACACACATTAAAGTAGAAAAGAAAGTACCACTGAAAAGTGTTTGAGAATTTCAGTATATATTTTCCTTACTTATTTAAAGAAAAAATTTTTCCCATCATCCTTCGTAAAGGGTTAGGATGGAGTAAAACCAAAATTTATTATTTTTTTGTTTTTTTTTAATTTCTCTGTGACGAATATATCAGCTTAATATTTGATATCTATAATCTTTATGTAAATATCTACCAACAAATTTCTATTTTTTTTTCAACCTTAAAAGAAATAAAGAGAGGTAAAAAGATTTGGAACAATGATTGCAAGTTTTCCCCATTTCCGACAATGATAAACGAGATATTCATTCTATTTGGACTTTCAAATACTCTTTAGATGAATCTCTTAAAACCATTTCAAGGTTTTTGAATTTAATATTTTAAGGGATAAAGAAACATAATTTTTTTCGATTTGGTAAAATTACCACCATAATTTTACCAAACAAGGTTGGTAATTTTACTAAACAAGTTTTACAAACTTGGATGTTTGTAATATTTCGAGTGCGAAGCCGCGACTGGAAATCTAAAAACCAATAAGTAGTACGTTACTGACCAAACTGTTGCTCTGAAAAAATGATAAAACACTAATAATTTTTATAAATCGAACAGATTTTAATTTTTTTTTTATCGTTATTACTCTCATAAGCATGATTTTAATGAACACTGGTGGGGGGGGGGTCCAAAGGCAGAGCCCCTGGCTAGACGGGAAGAGGGATCGAAGAGAGCAAACATCCCCTGACCGCGATGGCAAACGTAAGAAACCATAAAGCACGGGTGCAGCCACGATGGGGATGCTAATAGAGATATCTATTTATTTATTTACAGGCTAATCCTATGCAAAACAAATGGTTTTATATTGTACTAGAACCAGATTAGAAATAATCCTGATCCTAGTACAGCTTAAAACTAAGCTCATAACTAATGAGAAATATAATATTCATAAACAAATAAACCAACAAGCAAGCAAATACGTAAATTAAGCATTAATATTTCTGAATAATTATTGTAGAATGTTCATTTATATTTTAACTTCTGGTAGTACTAATCGACTTTTGCATAGTATAAAAATTGGATTGCAAGATTTATCCAAGTGATTGAAATAAAAGCTACGATTTTCATCTAGAAAATTGTGGGTTTGAATTTAAGTTAGGCTTAATTAGAATATTTATAATCGTATTTACCAAATTTTTACTCGCATTTATGTCAGTAATTAAAGATTCAAAAAATTTAACGTTTTATTCTAAAACGTAGGAAAATTTTTACCATTAGAATTGTACACTGATTAAATGAATTGTTTGAATATTACTGTTATTTGAGATACTGGAAAAAAATTATTAGATTCCTCTGCTCGCAGAGTACTGAATGAGGTAATGGAAGCCGTGTCCTTTTGTATTTTTGGCTAAATTATCTTACCTGTTTTATTTTCATATCTACTTTACTTTTTGATAACTGCCTACATGGTTTTATATTTATTGATTGAATTAGATATTGAGTATCGTAATATAATCTTTAGCACTAGTAATAACTTTAACGTAAATTCCTTTAAACAAATTATATTTAGATATTTTACGGAGATTTCTTAGGTACAGCTGGATTTTATAATTTCTTTAGCTTATAATCCGTGCTTTCTTCTTATTTTTAAACTGATCCTTTTTTATTAAAGGGAAAGCTAGAAAGAAAACCTTTTAAAACTCAATAAGTAAATTGTTAAATTTGTCATCAAAGCTAATCTCGTTATTACTTTCTCAATTTTTTCCTGAAATCAAACTTTTAAATTTTCTAAATGAACATTTATTGATCACCCTTTTGAATAATAAAAGTAATAATTCGCTCGGTCACATGTTTTCATTAATAAATGATAATACTATTGCAACCTGATAATTATGATCAGAAAGATTATGGTCTGCACAAAAGGATAAAACATTACACTACGATATTTGTAAAAATGTTTTGTGTACAGGTGGTTGAAGATATTGACTTTATTAATTTTTAATTTTTTTACTATCCTAAGGATAATAAAAATTTTTTAAAAATTAAAAAAAAATCCTTAGGATTATCCTAAGGAATTATACGATATATGTAGCTTATTGCATTAGACGGTATTACTTTTTCATATAGAGAGAATTAATTTATAACAAATACATTAGAAGTTAGTATGTATAAGATAAAATAAATGTTCTTTCCAGAAAGCGGTTAGGAAACTGACACGAACAATTGTTGTCAGCTACGAATTACCTGTTGCAGTATTATTAAATAGGCGTTCTCGTTGCTTAATACATACATTAATAATACCACATATCCTTCAGCCTGATACCTCTAGCATCTCATATTCCAACACCTTTATGTATATAAAGATATACCGTATAAACGTTCTCGCACATAAGACACAGGTACTCGTAAATTCATCTATTCAAAGGCGATTACAAACACACTCATATTCATACTCATACACTAACAACTCCAAACCGTATAGGCATGAAGTAAATCCTTATATAGACAATTCGGTATACCTTCGTGTAACAAGAACTCTGTTCCTGCTCCTTAAAGTAAATTCTATTACGTTCAGAAAATATTGACGTTTATGAACTTCCTCATCTGCATTTCTGAAGTAATTTTCAAAGAACTTGAATTTCTCTCTGAAATATATAACTTTGAAAACTTAAAAACGTAATTTAGTTTAGGATAATTTAACTCCTAATTAAGATAATTTTTGGTTTTGTTTGATTAACGTAAGTGACATAAAGTAAATGTTAAACATTTTCTTCGTTTGTTTACTCAATTAAAATAAATATTAAAAGTCTTTTTTTCCTTTTAAATTTCCTCCTTACTTAATCTTGGATTATTTATTAAAAATTAATAAAAAAAATTTACATGTAAAAAATGTTCATTTACTTATTTCTTAACATTTAAAATGATAGATATGATGGATAAGAATTGAATTGAAAACTGTTTGAAAGTATAATATTTTATTTATAATAAAGATATTTTTTTCACTCTAGGAAAAATATATGAATGGAGAATCAGGGTAAATAATGAGCTGAGTGTCTAATAAGAGGAAAAGATATAAAATAATTTTTTCTCGCAAACAAAATTTACGGTTGAAAAATACTGCAGTTTACGGTTTATTTCGGTCGCATTCCGCAAATGCTGGTTTTGTACAAAGTTGCTGAGAAGTTAATTTAAAAAAATAATTAAATTATACGTAATTTAGAATCTTTTGATTTATATTTTTTAACCGACTTCAAAAAAAGAAGTTATGTATTCGACCCATATATTTTTTTTTTTTTTATTTCTTCACGCACAACTTTTTTCCTACAAATCCGACGCAGCTGCTTTTCACGATGAAATTGTGATGTTGAAAAAAGTTTTTAGACACAAATATCGGTCTGAAAATTGACTAAAAAAAAAAAATGTTTTCACCATCCGGCAGATAGGTAGAAATAGTGGAAATCCTACATTCTTTACGTTTGCGTCATGTTAAATGATGTTATATGGTCTTGAGTAGGGCAATTAATGAGAGCTTCCGCACAAGATATGTTACACCGTTAATAAAATCATCAAATATCTCATCTTAAACTTTACAGACCCAATATATATTAAATATAGTATATAGCATTGGTAGGGACAGTGGGAATCTTATAATTCTATATACGTGCATCACATTACACAGTCTTGATGTCGGTTTCCTTTTCTTTTTTTTTTTTAATAAGTAATTGAAGATGTCTTTAAGATATTCAGGTTAAAAGATTAGCACAGAAGAGAAATAATGAAGAGTAGCAGCACAGCAGTCAATTGATGAATGACTCAAAAAATGATGCTTTATCAAAATTTAAAATATATATTTCACTTTCAGTTATGTATTTATGAAATAAATTCAATGAGGTATTGTGCAAAAGATTTAAATAACATAAAAACGCCCTTTTTTTTTTTTTTTTTGTAAATATAAATTTTTTTAATAATCTTAATAACAATATCTATAAAATTTTAGGTTTAATTTTCTTTAATTGTTTAATTTTGTCACATAAATAATGAGGACCCCTCTAAAATAATAAAATATGATAACAGATATGATCTAGGAAAACAAGGAGTATATTGTCTTAAATGTAAAAATTAAAAACTAAAATATAAAGGTATGACAAATCGATCATTCTTAATTAAAATTAAAGAACATATCAGTTGCATAAATAAAAAAACTTTGTTAAACTATCTAAATTTGCTTAACGCATTATAGAAAACGGACATAACTATAACCCAAACTAATTTATTGAAATATTGGAATACACTAATAATTTTCACAAAACGAGTATATTAGAGAAATTTCACATATATATGAATAATAATAAACTAATAAATGAACAAATCAGATTTGATAATGATATTTTATACAAGTAAATTTTACGATATTAATAATTATTAGGTTGG
Source organism: Zanna intricata (assembly GCA_010016005.3). NCBI lineage: Eukaryota > Metazoa > Arthropoda > Insecta > Hemiptera > Fulgoridae > Zanna > Zanna intricata. The sequence goes on from JAAAKQ030043164.1 coordinate 24,470, forward strand.
CTAACTGATTCAATTTATATTTCATAACAGTTTTGAATATCTTAGTGTCAAGTCGTTTTTAATCAGTAATCCCTGATGAAGGAGGAATAATCCGAAAGTGATTGGATAATTAATATTGAAAATTGTTGGTAAGTGTCTACTGTGTTTTTTATATAAAGTTTTAGTTTGCAATTTATTTTCATTTTACACGTTTCAAACAATACTGAATATGTTTTTTTTTTTTTTTTATTATTTATTTGAGGATACAATATTTATACAGGAAATACCCGATGTAAAAGTATTTTCATTAATTGACTTAAAATATGTTAACAGTTTTTCAATTTGATGAAGAATTAAAAAGATTTATGTATTATAAATTTATTTACCTACTGTTTCATTATCTTTTATTCACTTTTAACTTTAAAGAAAAAAGTAAACTTAAAAAAAAAATAAATAAAATAATTTTTTGATGAAATGTTCAATATTTAAATTTCATGTAGCCTAAAGCGTTTTTTAAAATTGAATTATTATTCTGAAAGATGTGATCGATTATCATTCATAATCATGTAACCCTTTTTCTTTCTTTTTTTGTTTTTATTATTCTAGTCTGCCCATATTTTTATCCTACTTTTTAAATTGTGAAGTATTAGTTATTAATGGAAATTAATCATTGCATTTATTTTCCTAGTTTTAAACTCTTATCATTTCTTATCTTAGTTTAAAATTACCGTAGTTAAAATTCTGTTTCATAGAAAATTTTAAAATGAGTCAAATATTTTTAAATAATCTTGAACCCGAATTAAAGTATAGAATAGAGAATAGTTAACGTACTGTGAGAGGGCTTATTAAGAGATTTGAATCGATTGAACAGCAAAATATAATCAGGAACAGAATATTCTTGAATGAAAAAGAAAAATCTCCCCAACATTTTTTTTTCTTCTTATTTATTTAGATTACTTTCTACTTTCAATGGAAATAAATTAACGACTTTTTTTTCACTCCCATGTTGTTCACTATTCACGATTGATGATATTTTACTTAAGTATGATATTATGTTAAAATATAAATTTATTGGAAAGGTGAAATAGTAACCTTTTATAAACCAATAACAAATATATTTGCAATATTTGGTTCTTTTTGAGAAAGTAAATATTTAACTATTAGAATTAATAAAATCATCAAACATATCGTCTTAAATCTTACAGGCCCAATATGTATTATACGAGTATATAATATACAGCATTGGTAAGGATAGTGGGAATCTTATAATTGTATATAAGTTCATCGCATTACACGGTCTTGATGTTGGTTCCCTTCATTTTTTTTATATAATTATTTTAGTTAGTATTATTATTTTATATTTATACCTGTAAATATGCCATGTCTTTACTGCTATGGATATTAGTGTAATTTTTTATTATAAATTAAATTTTTTTTTTTAATTTTAACTGCGTGTGGTTAATATATAGCTATTTTCAGACTGGCGGATAATATTAAATTTACACATTTAAACAGGTAATAAAAACCGGTTATAATTCAAATTTGGATACAAAAATGATAATTGTATAAGTAAAGATGAAAAAATATTGATTTTTCTAACAAATTCTTGACACGAAGGACTTAAATTTTTTTATATATATATATATGTGTGTGTGTGTGTTTTGTGTAATTAGGTAGGTCTTCTCTTTACGTTAGTCGAAACAATAACTCATTCATCACTAATTTATTTCATTTACTAAGTAGCTAGAAATGTGAAAATCATTCTTCCAGTTGCTTTTTTTTATTTTTTTAGAATAAATATCAAAACATTACTTTTAAAAAAATAAATTTCTAAGAATTACTGAGGCCCAACACTTATTTTCTCAACTGTAAATCATCTGTAAAATTAAGAAAGGATTTTCTGCAATCAAGTGAGGAAAAACTGGTTTCCCCGAAATAGTGAAAAAGGTTTTAATTATTTCAAAACCAGTGTATTCCAAATGAAAGTTTAACTCAAATTTTTCAAAAAATTTTACTCTTCTAATACTCAATAATATTTATTTCAAGTTTAGGAATTCTCCTTAAAATATCAGTAAGTGGAACAAACGAGATTAAAATTATATTTCTTCATCTCCTATTATTTCTAGCTGTTTGTGATAGATGCCTGAAATTTAAAGTAAATAGTACGTCCAAAATTTTATTAAGTTATATCTTAAGTTTCTTTTCAAACCATTCTTAAAAAGATGAACCTAATTAAGGTTTAATTTTAAAGTACTTGTTTACTTTTTGATCCAATTTATTATAGAGGCTGAAAGACGGCTCTAAAAATAACTTCATTAATACAGAAAAAATATTTAGGTTTGCTATTCAGATTGTTTGAAAGAGTAAAATCCAATCACTAGAGAATGATTCAGGACAAGAATGGATTCTTTAAATCCTGTTTTTATTTCTTACACGTTTAATAGAATATAAAGATTCAACTCTAATTTTTTACTATGAATTTTTATGAAAACGTATTTCTAGATTTCCCTTTAAACAATAATTAATGGATGGAAATTAAATAACAGGAATTCCACATGTCTAGTTTATTTTTTGGAAGTGCAAAAAAATACGTAAGTTGGAAGTGATGTTCTGTTGAGCTGTATATTAAAAAAAAATGGAAATTCTTTTCCGAATAGTAGAAAGCTTTATTTAGCATAGGTTTTTCTGGAAGATTTTCCTGAAAAACTAGTTTGACTAACAATCGCTAAGAAGTGATACAGAAACAAAAAATCTGTCTTAATTGTGAAAGAAAAGTGACCACGCAGTTGTACGACTTTCCAGTCATGTTTATAAAGCCGCGTTCCTGGAAAATCCTACAACTGTGAGTTGTTTCTGATGTTAAGCTTAAAACACACAACTTTATTTAAAATGTTTATCATTTTATTTAAATATAATATTCTTTCGTTTATTTAAATCAGTGATTATAATTAAAGAGCGCGCGCATACTATACTTAATTCGCGCAGGTGTGGCGGTACAGTGATGACGGTTATCACTAACTAAACTAATGTTATTTCGCCACTTACACAGAAGAACATTTCGCTTGTACGGTAACCAAACTGGTGTGTGTAGTCGCAAAGCTTAATTCATTGGGTACCTACTCAACCGAATGATCGAGTTCGAGACCCAGCCAGACAGAGTACTTTTTTCACGTTAAATATTTTATTAATTTATTTAAATCTACTGCTTACCTGTGATGATACAACATTACAGACGACTGCAACACTCTGCTGAGTCATCATTCTTCCGTGCTTGCTCGGATGTGTGGCGATGATGAGGCACGGGAACTCCGGATCTTCTGAACCAAAAGGCTCCTCCCCAAGGCTGAATAACGCTTAATTGCGTGTCCGGTCCTTGCGGAACCTGCTTAGCCTTTATGCTAACCTGAGACAGTAATGTGTTGGGTTCGAGTCTGACGCACCCCACGAAGACCCCGTGGGTCGTACGTAAATGGTATTCCTTCGGCCTCATCGAAAACAAAAAAGAATGAAAAGAAAAAAGACAACTACAACAGCATTTTTTGGGGTGGGATGCGACTTCGCAAAATTGTTTTTTGCAAATAATGTTATTTTTAATTGTTAACAAATGTGTCTAAGAAAAATATGAACTTAATTAGGCGAAATCTCAAGATACTGAAGGTGATCTTGATCTACAACCTCATCCCCTTGACCTTTTAAGTTGAAAATTTAATGGCATTATTATCCCATATATAAAAGTAATCTGACAAAGTCTGGTCGAAATCGGTCTTGCGTTCTAGAGATATAAAATAATTTAAAGCCCAACACCGAACACACATAAGTACATATGAACATTAACATCCAGAAAATTTCCATCCGTTTTTTTTTGGGTTCTTTCAGTCAAAACGTTATCTGGCCTCCGCAGTGCGAATGGTAGCGTATCGGCCTTTCATCCAAAGGTGCTGGGTTCGAATCCCGATCAGGCATGGCATTTTCAACGCTACAAATAACTCGCCTCATCTTCTGAAGCAATACCTAAAAAAAAAGATGCAAAATGTCAAGATTCGGTGAAAACCCCGTTTGCCCAAAGAGGAACGATTAGAATTCTTTCCTTTCTAGAGCTACAGCTCTGCTATAGTGCTATCTAAACGAGAAAGTAATATATCTCAGAGCCAGAAGTGTTATTTTTTTATAGTCATAATCTATTCTTGTCTTCTAGTGAATTTTTGAGTTAATAATTATTAATTATTCCGTAATAAATTATTCTTGTCATCATATTAGTTTAAAAAAAAATACTAAATGCTTCTTTAATATTAAAACTAAAAAAAATAAAAACTTCTTTTTTAATAATAATAATTATTATCAAGAGTTTTTCTGAGACGAAAATTTGTGTCGACCTTGTGGAAGCTATTAATGAAAAATCGGAAGCAGTAAGTAAAAGTATTGTATACTTTTTGCGGCATCCTGCACCATAATGCTTTAAAGCAGAACGATTTAGAGTGGGACTGGTTAGGCAAGTCGGCACTGCTAACAGAAAGGGGTTCACCCCACTGTTTATTTTGCAAAAAGTATAGTATAAAACTAAACTATAATCCTAACATTAAATTTTCACCCGGACTTAAAGCCTTCCAAGGCAACCGATCAGATACGATTTTAAGCTATTGTTCACCTACCGTTTAATGTTCTCTATTGAAACGTAGTTTACTTATTATCTGAAATTTTTTCATACGAAATTTGGACAGTTACAATTACTGGCCTAATATCCGACCGATTAACTTTCATACTCTTGTCCTAATAAATTATAAACTATACATACACAGTTTTAGACTTTTTATTTATTCAATAGCCTACTTTTTTCTATTTCATTGATATTCCAACGTTTTCTCTGTCTCATTCTCTCTTTCCTTTTCTTTTACCTGTATCTATCTACCAAACTTCTATAAAATAGCGTATTTGAGAAGATAGGGATAGTAATACTGTAATTACATGTATACGTGCAAAATGTATGCACGTTCGGTCATTCCTAACTCCTAGATTTGTATGATGACTGCATGGTTGATAATGTTTTTGTATGGTGTCTATATTTGTGTGTGGGTGCGTGTGTATGTGTGCGTGTATGTGCTTGTGTATATGTGTGTGTGTGTGTGTGTATATATATATATATGTGCGTGTGTGTGTGTGTGTGCGTGTGTGTGTGTGTGTTTTCTCCTCAGAAAACACACCTTCTCACGTTTTCCTCATTCCCTCATTTTGTCTCTATCTACTCGTTTCTCTCTGCTGGTTCAAACTTTGTTTCTAGACCACTATAAAATGTATTACTTCATTAAATTTAATTGCAAAAATACTCCAGAGTAGAGAGTGAGAGGAAAATTGAGATAGAATCATTTCTGAAGCAATTTTACTGTAAGTTACCTTGTTTTAAGCTTAATATCCGTACTGAATTTTCTGTAGCAGGGGTGAACTTGTTCGAGATTAAGTTGGGTCTATGTCATACTGTAACATAATACTGCTCAATATTCATTATTTAACTACCATATTCATTCGATCAACGTACTTCCCCTATTTTGTCTTTCTCTGTGTGAGTTTATGTGTCCGTGTGCGTACATACATACGTTCGTGCGTGCGTGTTTGAATTTATGGAAAAAGCATTTTCGAGTACAGAGTTATTTCATTACAATATTTAGCTCAGCAGTTAAAAAATATTCAAATTTGAATTTTGAATTCATATTAAAATTGATGCCTTTAAGCATTTATACATATGGATGTATAAATCTGTTTACTGCTCACTAATTTTGAATAAATAACGTCGTAATGAGTTAATAAAAATGATCTAATAGATAAAAATAATAATTTTTGAAATTTACAACGCATTTAATTTTAAATATTAGTGTAAACATAAACCAAAAAATAAATTTTATAGCAACATAGATCGGAATGATAGTACATATGAATTTTACATCGCAAGATAAGAACGTAAATAAATATTTAACAGTACCATTATGATAAATGTTTTCAGGCTATATACATCACTAAAATAATTAACAATGGCTGTTGAGAAATTAAATCTATTTCGGTTTTATAATAAATAGCGATCAAAATATTAATTTCGAATCATTTTCGGTAAGGTTCAGTTTTTATTCACTTCATTATTATCATTATAAATTTTATATTGGATATAAAATTTTAGAGATTTAATAAATAAATAACTATAAAAAAATTTACTTAAATCTACTTACTTAAATGTGGTTTTTTTTCAACCTCAGTGATAAAATTTGATTAGTATGTTAATACAAAATCATTTACAATTACAGTCTGAAAAATGGTAACCTTTGGAGTAATAAGTAAAATCATAAAAGTCCGTATTGTAAAATATATAAATATCTTCACTGATTAGTTGATTTAAAAGCTATGGTGATCTAGGACCAAGGTTAAAATCCGATTTATCTAAAGCTAAAATAAATTGAATTTGAACTCTACATTATTTTTTTATTATTAGGATTGAAATTACATCTAATGGCTATCAGTATGTTCCTATTATAACTTACACTTTATTATCAGTATGTATTCCTTTACGATATTTCAACTTAGTTAAGAAATGGGAAATTTAATTGGGTTTAGACAGTGTCGTTAATAAAATACAATAATTTACAGTATAAATACAATAAAGAAAGACTATTTATAGGATCAGTTTTATGATCTTAAATGACAGAGGAATCTTTTTACGAATAAATTGAATAAAATAATAATTGTCATGAAAATATTAATATTCACGAAAATTATTATTATTATTATTCACTAAAGTTAGAACTAAAGTAAGTGCCGATAAGTATAAATATTTATATATATATTAAAAAAACTAACTTCATTTCATGAATAAACTGGTACTAAGTAACGTATAACAGTATAAAGTTCACAGATAATTAAAGGAAGGTTGTAAATACGTTTATTACAAAGTAGAACATTAATACGCTTCTGTTTCTATTACTTCCTAATGCTTTATACGACACTTAGTAATGTACAATATATTACGTATATTCCACCATTTTCTCACCCCCTATCTACTTCTTACTCTTTATTTTGTATGTGTTTGTGTCTAAAAGCACCTCCAGCAGTTAAATTGCTAAATTTAGTAGAGGTAATAATTAATAATTTCATGTTTATATTTTACATAAATATTGAACGTAACAATAAAATAACAATGATAATACAGTTATTACTAGAGCAGTAAAATGTGGCAATTGAGGAAACAAATACAATATTAACAGTATGATAATTTTAACTTTATCTATAATATTGCATATTTTAATTATTCTACCAACTTTTATCTAGATTATGTATATAAAATTCTCTTCACCTACCTGTGTATATAATAAACTCAAGAACTGCTTGTTATTGAATGTAGACAATTTGAACTCTTGTTAAATTAAACCTCTTAATGATTGTAAACAAAAATAATTAAAATTATAACCCCATAATTTTAGAACCTCGACGGGGAGTCTTATTCTTTAAGACTTTGGGGGTTGACGTTACCACGGGCCTAGCCCGTGCAGCTTTTCTTCTGACTATGCGCTGAGCTGCAGAACACTTTACACTATACATTATACTACACCAAAAACACTACACAATTTACAGTATATACCTTTACACAACTATGTAACAACATTCTACACTATTACACTATTTCTACACTATTTCTTTACACTATACTATTTCTTTATACACCATTTCTTCTTACACATACGCTCGGTGATGTTGCGACACCTTATGAAACACAACCGTAACCCCGGGTGAAAACTATCGTGCGATGGGTAAATAACTCTACGTAGTGAGTCTTGAACGATGTCCTCTGGGCACGTGGGCGAACCCAATTAGCTCTAGCTAATTCAGTACGTGTGCGCTCTGCTGGAGTGGTCCATCATTGGTGGGGCCAAAATTTCAAGTCCACAAATAAAATATCTGATGGTTGGTGGTCCATCTGAAAAAACCATCAATCTTTTTCTAGTGAAAATGCCTCGGTCAGCTTTGTCTGACGAAAATAATAATCCTGCAGAAGAGAGTAAATTAAATTCTAGAGCATCAAATCTAAAATATAAGAATATCTCATTCGTTGTTTTTCGGAATAATCAGAAGGGCGGCTCCCTTTATAAGGTTACGACTTTCCTGATTAACAAAGTTGTAACCGGCTCAAATGATTCTCCAAATAACATCAATAAATTATGAGACGGAACGATTCTAAATGAAACTTTTAATGATGAGCAGAATTGCTCTCTGTTGCTCACAGCAATAGGAGACATAAAAATAAGTGCGGTATGCCTCAAGACACTAAATACCAGCCAGGGAATAATTTTATACTGCGACCTTCTGGAGATGGATATAATTGAAATAGCTGATAAAATTCGCAACCAGGAAATTGTGGAGGTGAAATGAATAAAGAAAGATAGAACGGAGTGAATCATCTTTCCTTAATAACATTTATACTACCAGAGAAGATTGAAGTAGGTTACCTGTCGGTTCGGGTGTGACTTTCATTCCCAACCCACGACGATGTTTCCAATGCCAAGAGTATGGTCATACCACAGTCTCTTGTTCAAAACCTTCAATTTGTGCTCGATGTGCCAAAGAAGATCACAACGATACTAATTGCCACGAGGAAGAAAGATATACTAATTGTGGGGGACACAACACACAACTCGATCTCGAGATGCCCAGTTTTTAAAGAAGAGAAGGCAGTTCTGAAAATCTGTACCGAGCAAAAGCTTTCTTTCTGAGCCGCGTAGTTGAACCTTTGTCTATTGAATGATGGGTCACACACATCCATGTCCTGATCATCGATCGGGTACACTGGTACCCGATTGGGTACCAAAATCAAATCTTCTTATGCTCACTGAATTTACTCCCTTGGTCTTATTTGGTCTTCGTGTGACGACCTTCACAGCAGTGACCACAGGCCAGTTATTATTACTTCTGGTGTCAACCGCAAGGTGAAAAAATGCCACTTGATGCCCTTTTGTTGGATGAATTGTTGAAAAGGCAGATTGGAACGGTCACCAAAAAGCTTACCCATCACATTTTGATAATGGTGCAGAAGTCCTTGATGAACTTACCTCTTTACGTCCCTGATACTTGAAAATGCTAATCCCATACACTATGCCATTAATGCTATATCCCACAAACATTAGGAAATCCTAGGCGTCCTTCTGATCTTTGTTGGAATGATGATTGTCAAAATGCAAACTATGGCATGGACAGCGCAAACTTAACTGCAGGCCAACAAAAGAACATCTAGATTTATACCGTAAGGCTAGAGCGGTATCTTTCAGGTATTCATAAACCCAAGGAGGAAAGATGTATATGGAATACGCAGGATCATGTAGGAATGTGAAGGAAGTACGTGGAAACAATCTCACGCACTACTCCCCCGTCTACGTGTGAAAAAAGATCCGCGCAATTTGCGAATCGCTGGAATGATCCAGCGATCATGATCCGTCCTCGGACTCATTCATGAAGAACTCCTTTCATCATTGTGTGGCAACTACCTTAGCAGGTTCTTTTCGTTCGTTGTCTCACACCTCATCGTACGGAATCAAATACTCAATGATTTTTCTTTTAACCTTTTATTGTTTATTACCAATTTAAAAACTTTATTTTAGCTAGATTATGCTAATTATATATAATTATTATTATATTTTAGCTAAATTGTGTGTTGTTCAACTTTAATCTTTTGTTTTTTCCGAAGAATATAAAAAATTCCTGAAAAAAAAAACAGTTCTTGAATCTATTTTTTTTCCAGCCTTTTAGGTAAGATTTCTTATAAAAACTACTAAATTTACTCCTTCAATTTTCTTCTTTATTTTCACCAGTAGAACATGTACTGAAAGTCTGCTATTTACTTCGTGAATCACTGTATGTAATACTTTCTATTAAAATCTATTATAAAAAATCTTATTTAAAAAATAAGGAAATAAATTACCTGAATTGAACGCATTAACAATTAAAAATGGATTTCAATGATTTTTTTTTTATTTCCTATCTTTACAATTTTAGGAAAAATTGAAATTAATGAGGTTTTTGTATTAATTTACCTGCAATGTGTGATGGGATCTTTTGAAATTACATAAATTATATTGTTCAATTTGAATTTTACACTATGTAATTATAATTATAATTATTACATCATGGTTCAGATTCGTGTACAACAATTATTCATAACAATAAATTTACTTAAAAATGTAGTTTTTTTTTACTGGCATAAATGTAAAATAATAATATTAATTAAATTGATAACATGTAACCTGATACATTAAGTTAAGCTATTTTGCTGTCAGTTATGGAATTATTATTTTACTGCTAATTTTTCAATATTTTGATACCGCACGAATTTCCCCTACGATTATTCAGCAGATATATAGAATAAGATTTAAAACAAACATATTAACTTAATTGGGAAATTAAATTCGAAAAATTTAACCAAGTAATGCGACAGTTTTTCCTTTATGCTTTAAAAAGCTGCTGAATGTAAGTATAAGGATGAGGATTCATACGACGTTGAAACATGAAAGTAGATTTTGTAGTAATTTTCGTTTTAAGGAAAGTTATACTTGTACAGTATTGTCAAAAAGTTTTGGTTTAACAGCTTATGTTGTAAAGAATATTGAACACATTTATTTATTGAACATCCAGTATTCTGATATCTATTTCTTTCAGCATTGTTTTAGAAAAATAGTATAAGTTTCTTTGAAACTTTTTTATTATCCATTCATCTAGTCTCCTGTTTTTTAATTTTTCACTTGTCCTTAATGGTATAATATTACAAAAAAAAAATTGTACGTATCCTCACCGGAATTTTTACAAAGGTTTTTGTGACAGATTTTTTATCTGATTTTTCATTATTTTAATTATGACTTGTCAGCTCTTTTAATCCTGGATTACAGAATTATAGAGATTAAAATATTAAAGAAATACCCTCTGGTCTGTTTGATTTATGATTTTATTAAATGCTTGGTTATTGCGGTTTTTCTAAATTCTTTTTCATTTTTATTAAAAATTTAAAAAACTACTTACTTGCCACAAATAGTTGTAATATTACTCATTTGTTCACCTGTTACATCATCAACTGCTAATTATTTTTTTTTAATGGAATGAGAATTTTACATTAAATAATATTTCTGAACTGATAATTTTTGCTGAATTAAAGAAATGTACTTTGTATGGATAAAAGGAAAAAATTATCTATAATTAAAACGTACAGTAAGTTCTTTTTAATACACATATAGCCCTGAGGTAGATAATCCCCACGTCCGGAACATTCCATCTACGTTCCACGTCCAGGGCGGAAACAGCTGTACTTGT
>JAAAKQ030043165.1:0-16612 GCA_010016005.3 Zanna intricata
TTTAGCTGTTTAGCCTCCGGAACTACCGTAAGGTATTACTTCAGAGGATGATGTGTATGAATGTGAATGAAGTGTAGACTTGTACAATCTCAGGTCGACCACTCCACAGAAGTGTGGTTAATTGAAATCCAACCACCAAAGAACACCGGTATCTACGACCTAGTAGTCAAATCCGTATAAAATTTTTTATCTTTACTAGGATTAGAACCTTAGAACTCTCGACTTCAAAATCAGCTGATTTGGGATGTCGCGTCAACCACTAAACCAACCCGGTGGGTTAAGTATGTGTGGCTACGTCCAACCGACTAAACCTTCTATCTCACCGATTTCCCTTCCCGGGGCTGGATCCGCAATTAAGCATTACACAGCCCCAGGAGGAGCCCGGAAACCGTATAACCGGATCCGGTTCAGCTCACCCGTGAAGTTTGTGGCAGGCATTTAAGATTCAGGCCCTGCGGGCCGACCTACCATGCCGAACTTACAGCCGGTAGGTGGGAAGGCCCGTTAGAGGCAAAAGGACACTCCCCCGGACTGTGTTTTGCTTAATTGCTATCTGTCTTATTAATAACATTAACAAGTTGCTGAAAAGAATTTTAGATCACTGTTTTCGTGAAGAAATAGAGGAAAAGGTGGATTTACCCAAGAGAACTTGGGTTCCGAATAGGCAGATCGGTGGTCGACGCAGTGTCCGAGTTGATGAGTACGGTGAATGAGGTGGCTACCGGGACATGGAGTATCCCAGTGTTGGTCATCCTAGAAGTGGGAAATGTGTTTAACTTCCTCAGTTGGAATTCAATTTTCAAAGCACTGATGGAGTGGAGCGTCAGTGACTATCTCTAGCGTATAATCCAGAGCTACCTGGATGGCAGATATCTTGTATATATATATATATAGATTACATTGTTCGGACATTTGGATTCGTTCCGAATGCGGGGTGCCCCAGGGCTCTGTTCTTGACCCCTGCTATGGAATGGTGTTTTTCTACAAGGTTCTGAAGCTTGACGATCCTGCGGGGCTGACCCAATTGCATACGCAAACGACCTGGCGCTAGTGGTGGTAGCACAGACAGAAAAACAGGTGGCGAACGCTGCGAACGGGGCTATTGTCAGAGTCTGTAACTGGATGGAGAATAAGGGACTAATAATTTCATAACAGAAGAGTAACTTCGTCTTCATGGCAATGAGGCGCCACATTCGTCCGATACTGAATACTGTCAGAGAAGTTCAGCTAAGGAACGCCTCGAAGTATCTAGGGATATGTGGAGACCGGCCCAGAAACTTTTTTAAAGGCATTTTTCACATCTATAAGGACCACCACTAGGATCATCCATGTCCCAGCAGCCACCTTACTCACCCTGCTCATCAACTCCGGACACTGCGTCGACCACCTAAATTCTCTTGGGTAAATCCACTCTTGCCTCAATTTCTTCACGAAAGTAGTAGTCTAAAATTCTTTCCAGCAACTTGAAAACGTTGTTAATAAAACAGATAGGTCGATATGACCTAGCGACACCCGCTGCCTCAAGTTTCTGAGCAGAACGAGCCTGGCCCGCTTCCAAGATTGCAGAATGCGGCCACTGTCCAAGATGTTAAAAACCCTCAACATGGTCACCTTCTCAACCAAAAAGTGAACCACTTCCACTGGAATCCTATCAGTGCCCGAGCCTTACGCAACTTTATTCGCCTGTTTTCTCTCATTAAATCTTGTTCTTACTGGGACGGGATGTTTTTAACGAATATCTTCTCCCTGGGCAACCGTTTACAGTGTGGGAAAAGAGTCCGTAGCCAAGACCGATCCCGTCTGAAGGTGGCAATAGCTGGGGGATCTCCACTTCTGTTTGTCGCTGATACGCTCTCTGTTGGGCCCAGGTCTTCCTATGCAGAAGGACTATGTTCGGGTTCCACCAATACGTGTGCTGTTGCCTCCTGATCGCATATGCCACTCCAGAAATCCTGCACTCTCTTGTTACAGTGTTTATTCATCCTGTGACGATAACATCACAGCCAGCCGCCGTTCTCTAATTTCTCTATTTTGTTTCTGTTTTGTACGTTATTCTGATTTATCTTTTCATGAGCATTAACATTGTTTATATTTCTTTCTAGTTTTCATAGTCCAACTTGCCAATCGCACGTTAATCGATTTAATAGTTATTACTGAATCCAGAATATCTTTTCAAACTGCAAAACCACAGCCAAAGTGAAAACGTTCTTCGTAACTTTCCCCACAAATACTTTTGTGAATTTTTTAGTTTTGCGAATAAAAAACATCTTCTATAGACCTTAGCCAAAAAATCGCTTGATTCAAGATAGATATTTTTTGGATTTTTTTTTTACTCGAGATTGATCCGCGGGTGATTATTCAGTATATCCTCATCTATCCTATATAATTATATAACTTTTCCTATCAGCCATATGAGATGCGCCAGGTCTCCCACGGAGGATAGAGTAATGCTCCGTGTTTTTCAGAAAGTGGCTATCTAACCGTTTTAGCAAAACTTGAAAAACAACGTTTATTATAATAAAAACGTTTTTTCATCAGGTGATTTATAACTTATAATTTTACTTTAGGAATGAAATTTGTAGATAATTTAGTTGCGGATAATCGACTCTAAAAGTTTTAACATTTTATATTCATAATTTTTAAAATAAAAACGAACGGGTATATCGGTTTATCATTATACTTTTTAATATTTTGCAAAATCATTCAGTTAAATTTTCTAGCACAATGTTATTACTTTTATTTTACCATATTATTACGTTTTCAACCAATTAGAAGAGATACAAATCTTATCAAAGGTTTTTCATTAATTCAGTTGTGATTTTACCTTTGAAATATCGTAAAATTTGGAATATTTTAAGGCCGATGAGTACAAATTATGATAAAAATAATTACATTTAATAAAAAATTTAAAGTAAATCTTTGTTTTTATAAAATTAAAAAAAGGAAACGATTCGTGAAGGGATTTAATACAAACTAATATATTTTATATTAAATTCGTTTTGATTTTAATAAAATGTTATTATTATTAATCCGTTCTATAATCTGAAATGAATAGAGAAGAACGAACCAGTGAAAGAAATTTAAAGATAAAAAAAATAAGGGTAGATATAAATTATAGTGGATTATTGAAGATACGTTTTCTGTAAAAATCCCATAAAATACTTTATTCTCTTTTGTTGTTCATTTCGTTGAAGTGAAATAACGAAACGTTTTCGATTTTATCCTAAAGAATGATTTTTAAAACCAATTACAATGTTAATTTACTTTGATGTGGTGCTTTCTGTTATGATAGTAAAATCCACCCTTCTTTTCCTTCTTTTATTTTTTTTTAGAAAAATATCATATAAAGTAGTAAAAATAAAAATTACATTAATAAGCGTTTAAAGAAAAATATTTTAATGAACTCAGCGAATCGAAGTAAACGAATTAACTCTCAGTTTGCGGCGTGGAAGTGATCTGATGATAAAATTTTTAATAGCGTTTTTAAAACAAAAAGAAGAAAAATCACTTTTACAGAACCGTATGTCCTGTCAACAAGATGTTAATTTGCTTATTCAAAAACATATTTACATATTGTATTTACAGTTTAATAATTTATAAAAACGTTTCTGATTTGACTATTGTTCAGTTATAAAATTAATAAGCTCGCCATGATTTAAAAATAAAAAGAATTAATCAAGAAAATATCTAATTACGACATTTCATCGTTAAAATTTTGCTGTTACGTTTAATAATATGTAAAAATGTTCTAAATTTCTCTTTGTACTAACAGACTTCTTTCCTGCATAAAAATTCTTTGGTTGTTACTCACATTTCATTACTTTTATTTAAATTTATGTTGAGTTTCCAGTATGAGAAAATCACGCTGAACAAAGTTAAACATGATGACGTGCAAAGCAGCACAGATACGGATAAAGATATTGCGCAACATATTCAGTAGAAGCAGTTAAGGTTATTTAGCAGAGCAAGTAAGAAGACTGTTTAAGGGTTCTAAGGAGTTTCCACGTAGAAGAATCCCTAGATAGATTCCACTGTGAAGATGAAATGGAGGAAGCAATATAAAAAGAAGAAACTGCACATGAAATATTGTGAAGATGAACATAAGCGAAAACTGCGTACGGACAAGTAAAAAAAAAAAAAAAAAAAAAATTATTCTTGTCTTCCGTAAATCTCTTATTTCAATACATTTGCAGCGAACTTACTAAAATTTTGTGTTCCTGGAATACGAAAAAAGAAAATCCCGTTGGAAAGTTATAAAAAATATATGAAATCTGTTAAAAATTTTTTTCGTTTCAATATTTTAATCAGTTGAAAATTTTTTATCAATAAGATAGAAAAATATAACTAAATTTTTTCCAAAAACAAGGTGGAATTTCCATAAAATGAAAAATTTCAAAGGGAAGTTTTTTTAAATGTTTTTTATTCCATATTCTTTGCTGCTGTTCTTAAATGCTTATATTAAAAAGATTTCTCCGTAATAAAGGCTGTGAGTTTACTTTTTATCTTCTTAATACTTTATTTTGCCAAAGTGCAACCTGAGTGAAACAAATCCAAAAATTCCGTTCTTCTATCAAGAAATACGGTTCAAATAAGAGAAAGCAAACGATCTTGAATTTGAATCGTGTAAATCGCTATCTGTTTAAACTTTGTTCAGTTTGAAAATTTCGTTAAAACATATTTTGCCTTTCCTATCCGATTCAAAATTAAAATTTACCCCAGTTTCAATATACATCAATGTTTAACTTTTCTTCCAGTGATAATGTAAAATTATTTTACCCTAACGACCATACTTATTTGTTTAGTTTTTTATATGAAGAAAAAATTAATATCTAGGTTAAGTTGTAAAACTATTGAAAGGTTATAAGAATTCGAATGAATCAATCCTGTTTTAGGCAATTGGAATCACACGTCAAAGGTTTTACTACAGTATATTTAGTCGAGTGGGCTTAGTAGCCTGATGATTTGTATTCTAACACCGTTATAAGCGAAAACAAAAGAAAAAAAATAGACTATATTAGCCCGTAATTGGGTAAAATTTCATAAGGAATAAAATTTCTGTGTATCAGGCGTCCATTACAAAAAATAATCTCCTCCAGATTTCAAAGGTTCAAAACAAGAAAGGTTTAAAAACAAAATTATTGCTATATTAACTGGAAGAAAGTCCAGAGTCGCATTACCTTAAAAGTTTTAATTAAGCATAACTTAACAGTTAAACGTTAATTAGGCTACTTACATTTTAAGAGACAGTTATTCTTTAAAAAAGAATGAATGAATATAAATTTTATTAATAAAATTAATAGATGGAACACTGATGAATTCGTTATATTATCAGTACTTATTCCTTTGATTTACTCATTAAAGAAGATAAAGGAAATAAATGCGTTTACATGAAAGCGAAGCTTAAAAATAAAGAATACGAATCAGTTATTAATTATTTAATTAAACTTCAACTTTGTAAAAACGCAGAAGGTACATACAATTCAGAATTCGATATCTTTAGAGGTGTATTCCTTTGGTCGGATTGTCTGTTAATATGGGATATTTCTGCTCGCCTGCGGAAAATTGTTAATAATGTAGTCCGTTCGTTCTGTGAATCGCTCAAAGGGAAAATAATTTCATTTTACTTTTTGTGATAAATTAAAAATGCGTTTTGTTTAAAATTTACCGTTGATTTCCGCCATTTTGGCATCGCGATTGAACTGACATGAATTATTTCCGCTTTCGCCTGATAAAGCTAGCTCGCTGTACTACTCGCCCGTCTCGTCTTCTTTTCTGTTGCTGTAATTCAATATAATAATTATATTTATGATTCTTGCTCTCCTTTACTGCGTTATAAAATAATCCTTTGTAAAATCTTGTAATAAAGATTTGGTTATCCGTCCGTTGGAGGGATACATTTTACTAGTTAGTAAGTTTATATTTTGTTGCTGTAATTTAGTTAAACGTTTTAAAATATTATTTTCATATGTTACATCTTGTGAAATACATCCAGATATATATTAAATACAAAATAATGTACGACATAAAAACAATGCATATAAAAGAAAAAACTCTAAATGACCTGAGCGGGAAAGAGAAAAATAGAAGACAAATTGGTAATCTACTTTTCAAACGCTCAGAAAAATATTTATATTTCGTACAAATTAATTTATCATTTTTGAATATTAAAAAATACTAAAATAATAATACAAGATAACAAATTTTAATAAATGAAAGAATCTCCTTTTTTTTAAATATTAAAATCTTGAACTTTTTTTATCGTAATAAAAATATCGGAAACTTTCGATGTACGTCAAAATTTTACGTGTACTTCAGAAGCGTGTATATGTCATGAACTTCTGTAATTTTGTTTTATTAGATAAATAAAAAAAATAATTAACCAGTTCTGAAAACAAAACTAATAAACAAAAACTAAGCTATAATAAAAAGTATATAATATTTTAGAATGACAAAAATCAGATTTAGATAATCAAGAATTGCGATTTAAGGTTAAATATATATAAGATCACTATCGAGATATAGATGAAGTCAACAGAAATACATATTCTAACATTAATTTTGAGGAGTAAGGCACCGTTTATTGTAACACAGTTTATCGGAGTAAGACATTATATTTTTTTATATAATTTGTTTTATCTTAAAATTATAACTTGTGGATGTATTTTCAATTTCAAACTAGAAAAAAAACAGGATGAAATTCTATCATGCTTATTAAGATTTAACGTTGAAAAATGATGCCGATTAAAATCGTTGAGTAGCAGGAAAGACATATAAATCTATCCTACATGTATTTGGAGTAAACATAAAAATTCTGCCCATGAAATCTTTCCAAAAGCGATTGAGAGATTCAGATTAACAACGTCGGTCGTTTGAAAATAACACATTGTCGAGTTTTCGCGGCTAAATCAGGATATTGAGAGACTAACAATTAAAAAATTTTTTTTATATAATTATAGTTAATTAATTCAAGAACATAAAAGAAATAAGTCAATAATAATAATGACGACAATAATAATAATAACAAACAAATTGCCCGAATAAATCAAAACCTACGCCCGTGTAATAACATCTATGAACACGTCCGGGGCGTGAAACGACTATGTACTTCGGTACCTTCACATATGTTGGCCGACGGGAAAATGGTCTTGCTCAGAAGCTCCGTTGGGAGTACGGACTGGCGGTCCCGAACTGTCCGAACTGGTTGTGGTTGTGCTTCTCGGTTTCGCTGTTTGCACCGGGGTGGGAGGCACGACCGTGATCTGTTCGCCAACGTTGGGCGTAGTGGGGGAGGGAAGTACCCATTCCTCTTCTCAGTTGTGGAGCGAAGTTGAGGGTAGGCTGTCGTGAGCTTGCTTTGCTGAAGTTGCGCCGTCCAGCGTGAGTCGGTTGCTTCGGGCGTTGGCAGTGATTGTTCCATGGATAAGGGTATTGGAGCCCTTACTGTCCCGCATGACTCCTAGGATATCGGTCGTGGAAGAGGCAGTACCTGACTCCCAGGCCTGGGTTAAATTTGTGGAAAGCGGCGGACTGTTGGAATCCAAACAGGATCTATGATCCAAGGCACACCCAACGGTCTCTTCGCTTGCACGTTGTGATATATCGACTGGCGAAAATATAGGCTATGGATTTTTCAACTTCCACAATATTCGTGGCAAAGAGTCACATAAAAATCCTTGTCCTGGATAGCTTCTATCTTCGCAGGCAAAGTGAAGGAAGCGGGTTGAATTTTTGTAAATCGAGAAGACGGATCGAACCAAGTTTCGACCGAAAGATAACATAGTAACACCGAAATATTTGGTAATTAAGAAAAGAGAATTTTGAACAAGACAAGTCTTTCGTGATAGCCCGACCCATCACGGAAGCTGCTGGTGGACCGGTAAAGGATGTAAGGAAGACTGCAGTAGAACTGCTCGTTGAAACGGTCAACGATTTACAATCCTCACGTTTGTTAAAGGCAAAGAAGATTGAACTATTAGATGTTGAAGTATCACTACATGAAATCCTAAATACGTCGAAGATTATCGATGTATGCAGGGACCTTGCTGATTTACACCGAAGAGGAGATTGTCGAGGAAATCTATAAACAGAGAGTTATAAACTTCCTTGCGGCTACAGTTTCTGCTCCAACTCCTGTTGACTAAGAACAACTTCTAAATAAATTCGCACTCACGCTAGCTACGTGATTGAGAGAATTAGAGATAATAGAATGAAGTCTCTCAATCAAAAGGAATTTGCAAAACCGGTGATAAGAGTTCAGCCTCCAAAGATAAAACCGTCTGAATAATGAAGTTCTCCTGATCGGAAGAAGTCAGAGGCGACAGAGAGTTAGCACAATGTACTGGATGACGGTGCAAGAAAGTGATTATTTTAAAGGTTTCAGAGGAGGCTTTCAAGCTTCCTACAAGTGGGATGGTCTCTAACCCACAGAGGCCACGCAAACCCACACAGAGGGAACCTGTTTCCCCCCTCCCTGAAGCGGTTACTGGTGCGGCTCCTGCTACGGGGGTCTTCCATATACCGGTCTCTTCATCGGCTTCTCAACCAGGCGTCGATGCCTCTCCGTCGTCGTCTAAATAAGTGAAGCGATAAAAAGAAAGAAAAAAGCGTATAACGATTTTAAGAAACTTCCAGCATCGGAAAATCTAATTGCCTTAAAAAAAACACATGGTGTATGCGAAAAGACTTATGATTGAGTCTAAAAAACGATCCTGGCAGCAATACGTTTCATCCATCGACAGAAATACGACTGCATCAGACGTTGGAAGAAAGTGATGGCTATCTGTCGACATGCAAACTTTGCTCCCAAAGTTGCCTTCAATATGAAAACGAAGTTAGAGATACTCCAAACGAAACTGCAGAGCTACTTGCCTATCATTTCAAAGAAGCCAGTAAAACGGCTAACTCTGTTGAATATTTTAATATACAAAAACTGCTCTTGAGAATCCACTAAATTTCGAAACTGAAATAAATTTTTCATGCAATGTACCATTCAAATTAGAAAAACTTGTGAAAGTGTTGAAGAAAGCCGGCAATACAGCTGCTGGTTCGGATGAAATTCATTATGTGATGATCAGGCAGTAGAATACCACTGCAAAGCTTAGATTGTTAGAGATATGTAATCAGATATGGTGGGATGGAATTTACCCGCTACAGTGAAAAAAGGCTTATATTGTCCCAATTCCAAAAAAAAGAAAAACATTTGACAGATCCCAATAGTTATCGTCCAATTTCATTGACGTGCTATAATGCCATTGTGTTATAGAAGAGAGATCCTATTGCTAAGATATGCAGAAAATATATGGGCAGGAAAGACCAAATATTTCCTGCATATAAATAATAAAATAATAATAAATAATGAAAATTCAACAATCAACCTTTAGCTGCATTATACGTATGAACGACGTGCTACCTATTCCAGACCAGCCAGAATATGGTATCACGAATTAAGTAAATATGAAATTACACTACCGGAAACATTAGCAATTTCTACCAATACGGCCCTGGCTTTTACCAGCAGTAAACACAAGGTTGGATCTCTCCTATGGGAAAATAAAAGAAAAGCCAGCAATAATCATCCAACAGGAATTTTTATCAACCGTCAGTAACTATGATGAATACATTAAGATTTATACTGACGGTTCTAAAACCGAAAACGGTGTTGGATGCTTCTAAATATGTACATGGAGAAGCCCATTTTTGGAAGCTGCCAGATATGGCAAGCGTTTACATGGCAGAACTTGCTACCATACAGCAAGCGCTTCGATAAACATTTCTGCGAAGAGAGAGTGCTTGTATGTTCCAACTCGTTAAGCGAGGACGTCCTGATCGCTAACATCCTGTCTATTTTATGTGTTTTAAATAGACGAGAACAGCGATGCGTATTTTTATGGACTTCTGGGCATGCCGATATCGCATGAAATAAAAGCGTAGACAAAGTTGCCAGAATGGCAGCAGTCTGCGACAACTCGGCTATAATTCCTGTTTGAGTGGCTGATATAAAGAATTGTCTAATATAATCAGAACTAACTGGAATAATGAATGGAGAAGATTGGGTACTAAATTAAACGTCTTTAAATTTTCTGCATACAAATGGAAGAGCAACGTGAAACTGACTCGCCGAGAACAAATGGCGGTACTAGACTTAGAATTGGTCATACGTGAATAACAAATTCATATTTGTTAACCGGCGAAGATAGACTAACGTTTGGTATTTGCAACAAACCCTGTAAGTGAAGCATCTAATGGAAGAGTGTAAAATATACGAGGACCTCAGAAAGAGGTTTGGTTTAATTAATAAAATCGCTGCTGATTTGAAGAATGGAAATTGAAAGATATAGTTTTATATCTGCACGTCAGTGCAGACTACTAACTAGTCTGTAATCAAATAAAAGTTGTTTTTTTTTTAAATAAAGAAGTTGAATTCTACGGATATACCTATAGTTGATATAGATATTTTTTAGTTTGGTATTGTTAATTTATTTTTCGTTTTTAAATATCAGGGCCCTTTATTCCTTCTAAGTGTTTCTTGAGTTTAATACGTGTGTTCGTCAATGTTTTGTTTTTGTATTTAGTGTTTTTAAAAGAGATGTTAGGACCCTTTACACTCTAACATATGATGAGCCTTAGGGCGATTTACTTATAATTTTTAAAGAATGTGACGAGGGCTAATGACCATAGCAGTCGATGCCCGTATAAAACGTAAAAAAAAAACAAAGACAAAATTAAAAATAGAAGTGAATAACAACAACAATAATAAAAATCTATAAATTAGATACAAAATAGATTTTCAAATAAAGACAGGATTTATTTAGGTAGTTAAATCATGCAGTTAGAATTCAGTTCTGTTGACTAATAACATGATAATGAGACCTAATGTTAACACCTTTAACAACTGGTCTTATGTTAACTACCAGATAAGACACATCTAAAGTTCATTCACTGTAATTACCTTTCCTGTTTAAAACCGAACTACCGGAAGAATGTATGGATGAATTTAATATTTTATCCCTTTCACTAATTGTCAATAAGTAACTCAGAGAATAGCTAGTGACGTCGCTTAAATCGCGTCGACATCCTACAGCAATACATACTTAATCTCACTTTATACTCGTTTCTTACTGATCTTAACTTGCCTCTATTTTAACTCGGTCCTGAAGTTTTTGTACTCGTATCCTCCTGACGTGCAGAACCAGACCCAAATTCCTTAAATGTTGAAGCGTGAGAATTATCGTCCGTTCCCTTACATTTTCCCATAAATTCCTACTTTGGTTCGGTAACCCTTTTTATTGAACAACTTCTGTTAGAGGAGTGCCATGGGTATTATTACAAAGAACGATTGTTAAATGTACCTATTAGCTTTAGAAAAAGGATCCCTTCTGGATTCCTTTCTTTGTTGTTCCCTACTATTTTCTTTTTAGTTGTAGGGATCAGTTACACAGATACATTATACTGGTCTTGTTACAATATATTTTATTCGCTGTATTGGTGTCTAACAAATTAATAAATAAATAATATGAATGTATTATCTAAAAATAATAAAATACAATAATTCTAAGATTTAGTACGTTTGAAATTATAACTTAGTTACTGTTTTTTTTTTTTAAATCAGTCATATTCCCTGATTGCTAGACATAGATATCTACTCATGATAATACACAATGCTAACATTAGAAGTAATGACACACAGCTTATTCAATATTTTATAATTATCCATCTACTAAACATAAATATCTAAAGATAAGAAAACAAAACGATGCAATTAAATACAATTTGGTTGGCCGTACGTTTTAATACATATTATTTTATAAAATTATACTAATATTTTGAGCAGACCCCTCTTCCAAAACACGTTTACTTAACCGCTGATCTCTTAATTTATCAAAAATTGTAGGGACATTCATAACAGCACTGTAATGTTTAAGCGCGTTGTTTTTCTCTATATTGATGTATTTGGGAAGAACACATCGCTTTGCCGCATCGTCTTAAAAGTACAAATATCTTTAAAAAGGTTTTGTAAGTACTGACTAGAGTTTCGGTGCGACCTTAACCAAAATAAAACTATTAGCTTTCTATAAACATCGGCTGAAAATTTGTTAAATAACTTGCCCCATCTTTGGATAAATCCAGTAGTTTATACTTGTCGCCATGAATGGTGACGTGTTCGTCTAGCTGATATGCCTTCAGTGCTTCAACATTTTCAGAACTGAACTGCTATTAAAGATAACTCACAGAGCGATTCGTGTCGAATCTACCGCTAATGAAGTTGTGGTACAGGTTTTGTAAGAAGAAAAGAAATATCGTGTAGCAGATGTGACGGTGTCCATCACTAGTACCGTATATTGTTTGCTGATTAGTGTATATTTTCCTGTAAACAAAACATACGAACTTTATTTTGTTTCGTTATTAAATATAATTTCAGACATTTATTTCTGTAATGCACCGTGGATTCAGTGCGGTTTATCGCATTACAAATTTCATTTAACATTTTTATGAAATACTCGTATGCAAACATTGTAGTGTGTTTAAAAAGTTGTAATGAATTGTTAAGAACGGTTAATGAACAGGTCATTTACTTATTCAATTTATATCTTCAAATTTCCTTATATTTTCGAAGTTTTATTTTTAAAATAAGTTGTAAATAATTTCTAATAAAATTTTATGTAAAATAAAAATATTATTTTATTGTAAAATCAGATATCAATAACTAAGCAAGTTAATTGAAAATGTTAATTTGAATAATTCCCACAAAAAAATAAAAAAAAGAACAACGTAACTGAAACAGATCGTTCTCGGTCACTTAATAATTATAATTGGATAAGAAGTATATTGACTTTTAGGAAAATTATTTACAAATCCGTTGACGCAGATAATGAGCCTCTTTTCTTCGAAATGTCTGCATCTTGAAAAGTAAATATTTTTATAAATTTCACCATCCTGGTTAGTAAAACTAGGAAATATTTGTTCATTAAAAAAAAAGTAAATTTGTAATGAAGATTTGAAACTTAAGTTATTCGATCTCTTCTTAAAAGTGGTGAATCAGAGGGTTTGTTAAACAATCGACTTTTTGGTTCATTGTTATCTGCTTTGAATCCGGTTTCTACCAGTTATAATGCTATAACTGATAGTTTCTTTATGTTTTGCCAAGCTATGTTCCGTATTTTTCTTCAATAATGAGTAGTTAAAAACGGTCTGATTTGATAATGATTGTATTATCCACTAAGATTTAATTATGAAATAAGAAAAATGGATCGAGATTTAGTTGACTTTTGATTTGTAGAATTGTAATGTAAAATTGAAGAACTTAGGAATTTATAAAATTAAAAAAAAAATTTTTTCTTCCTTTACCAGCATCCATTTTTCTGAATTTCGTAATACTTTGATGACCATCGACATATAAATCGTTTTTAAACGACAATACACGATAATTTATTATTTTCAAACTGAAGTTTATTAAAACAATGTGCCATTATGTATATCTGTTTAAAGTTTTTTAAACTCTATTTATTTTTTTGAGGTAGGCTACAAGATAATATATTTCAAAATTATATATTAACTTATTTCTAATGATTATTTATTTTGCTTTGTATGTGTAAACTGAAATAGAATATAGAGATTTATAGCGTGAAAAATGACGAGCCTAACGGATGTTCAACCAAACCCTTTTGGATGAGTGATGAAGACGCTACCATTACGCTACTCAGTTGTCTATACATCTGAATAATTAATTTTTTCGACGGATTCCATTTTCTAGGTAGTTCCTAGCATCCTGGAAATAGCGAAATTCTATTTATATAGCCTATAAATTAAAAATAATATTTAATTGTGAAGATGAGCTGTTTGAATTACAGGTTCAAATTGTTGGTTAAATTATAGATTCACTTACTGATATTCTTAGCTCAGGCACACACACACACACACACACACACACACACATACATACACACACCACACACATGATTTCAATCAAGGTTAGAATAAGTAAATGTGAAAGTTTTGTTGAATCGGTTTTTGGTATTTTAGTTTTAATTTTTGATGAAACTCAAAAGTATGGAGGAAAAATCCGAGTTATGAGTAATATGATCCTTATTCCTATATTTTATACATTGTAAATAAAAGATAATTTTATATATTTTTGCTGTTATTTATAAAATTTTGCCGGAATTTTTTAAATTTATCGTATCACTTAACAAGTGCAAAATTCACATTAAAGAAAAAATAAATGAATTTTATATCTGAAGGTCATTCTCCACAGACATTAAAACAATGAATTCTGTATTTCATTTATTTATATCTTTGTTAATATGAAAAAAAAAATTGCTTACTGTTTAGTTATAACTTTTTCTGACAGACATTTTGAACTATTCCGAAACCCACATAAATACAACAGTAGTTTTCTTCAACAATTATCTTCATGCATTCAAGAGAATATTTTGTAATTGCCATACGGCTACTTCTATTTAATCAAACGTGTGTGTGCGCGTGTGAAAAAAGGAAAAGGATGAAATCGTCTTTGCTATTAAACAAATAAGTATTATCTGCAGAACAGTTTTTCCTCGTGCAATCATTTAGTAATAACAATTTTAAAATACTACCACTTGTTTTATTTCAGAAATGATTCAAAGCAATATACTTGAATACTTATTAAATCTATTACGGTGTTTTTATAATTTTACATTGTACTATATCTTGTAGAATGGAATTCAAAATTATCTGAACATTCATTAGAATTTAACATTAATTGCTATGCCTTACACAACTTTATTAAATGATCATTAAAGAGAGATAAAAATTTTAATTAACGAAAAATAATTTCTAATAAAAGCAAAAAAAAACATTTTTTTTTATTTAAGGAATGAACATTTCTTATGTCTAAAGTAAAAATAAAAAATGCGAAATGGCAATTTTAAAGAGTAGAGAATTCAATTTTTATGAATTACGAAAAAGGTTATGCGTGTTAAGTGCCATAATCTAACGGTCGTGGGGATCTGACACGAGACGCCACTTATTCTTAAAAATTCATCCGTTCCTAAGGAAAAATCTGTGCCAAATGTATTACAAAAATGGAGGAGTGAAGTGATTTTCAATTACTTTATTCACGAGCTGAATATATCTTGCATCAGCACGCCAAATCATAGAAATAAAGCTGGTATTCGACTCTAAAATGAACTCTTGAATCTGTCAAGATTTCACAACTACAGGCTGTGTAATGAACATAATTACTCTGGAGAAATCAAATCTGATTATCTTCGTTTTTCCCTCATGTATAAAAAAAAAATAATTGGGATAGAGAATGTAACGTGACAAATTAATTTAACATTTTCTACAGAACAGTATACACCGATTTTATCGATCGTTTTCATTTTATATTGAAGCAACATGGAGTTCTTACAACTATCTACGTTAGATAAACCGAAATTAGTGCTGAAGAACTGCCCACTGGGCTGGGCTAGTGGTTAATGTGACTTCGCAAATCAGCTGATTTCGAAGTCAAGAGTTCTAAGGTTCAAATCCTAGTAAAGGTAGTTATTTTTATACGGATTTGATTACTTGATCGTGGATACC
Source organism: Zanna intricata (assembly GCA_010016005.3). Classification (NCBI taxonomy): domain Eukaryota; kingdom Metazoa; phylum Arthropoda; class Insecta; order Hemiptera; family Fulgoridae; genus Zanna; species Zanna intricata. The sequence goes on from JAAAKQ030043165.1 coordinate 15,562, forward strand.
GGTGTTCTTTGGTGGTTGGATTTCAATTACCCACACTTCTCAGGAGTGGTCGACCTGAGATTCTATTAGACTACTCTTCATTCACATTCATACATATCATCCTCATTCATCCTATGAAGTAGTACCCTATGGTAGTTCCGGAGGCTAAACAGAAAAACAGAGAGTATTGAAGGACTACTACTCGATCGGTTCGCTTTTCTCTAAGCAAATGTACTTTCGAAATACATCTTAGAGGATGAAATTTTTTCCTATCGGTAAATTACTCAGATTTCGCTTAGCACCCCAAGAATATATATATATATATATATATATTTTTTTTTTTTAAATGTTTTTGTTTTGTAATTTCACTCTTTAAATGCAGTGGGACATCCCCGCAATATAAGATTATTCCTTAAATTAATAACCACTTCCTTCAATTTTTTTTTGTACGATTGTATGTTTACTTTTTTATAAACGAGCCGAATTCAAATAAGAATTTTTTTCATAATTTATTTTAATCTTTATTATTATTATTACTATTTAAAACTAGTAAATATATTCAAATAAACTAAAGGAGTAAAATGAAGGAAATTATAGGTAATTTAAGGAAATTCAATATGCTTCTAACCATTAATTAACAAATAGATTAATTTTTATGCGGAACCATTCCTAATTTCTAAAAAAATCTTTAAAAAAAATATTGTAAAATTTATATAGGTGGTCCAAAAGTCGCAGTACAGTCTATTATTTCAGAAGTTGTAAAAAAAATTAAATATCTGTATACACCAACGTAAATTACGTATGAGGGCCAACCTTTGGGGCATAACACAACGATGGCCGCTACTTTGAATTACCGTCCATTTATTTAAGTGGGAAGATAGTCATAAATTTTTCCAGGAATTCATTTCTGCAATTAGATTTCACATAACTGTAACGGTGTAGCAGTTATTGCATCCAAAAATTTGAAAATCTTATTCTTTTGCAGGTGTCATATTGGTTTGGTTTGCTGGCATTTCTCCCGCCACCACCCCATTCGGTCACCCTAGAGCATAAGACCGAATGTCTGTGCCAC
>JAAAKQ030043176.1:0-16612 GCA_010016005.3 Zanna intricata
CTCATCCTCCATATAGTCCCGATCTTGCCCCTTCTGACTATCACTTGTTTGGTCCACTCAAAGAGGCATTAAGTGGCCGTCGATTTACCTTGGATGAAGCAGTGAAAGAAGCGATGCATTCGTGGCTCGCAGCTCAACCGAAAATCTTCTTTTATGAGGGCATCAGGAAGCTTGTACAACATGGACCAAATGTGTTGAAAAGCAAGGGGACTATGTTGAAAAATGATGTAAGTTTCCTATTTGATTACAGTAAAATTTTATAACTATATTGCGGATAATAATCGACTTACCCTCGTATATATATATTAACATAAAATTGCCTGTACTCAGAAAATTCAGCAAGCAAAGAAATCATTTCATCACTTTCCTTATAATTTTATACCCTTGATTTTACTCCCATTGACTTCCATCGTTTTATCACCTCAAAAGCAATAATTGATGATTAGTTTGAATGTGAAGCTACAAATAGCAGAGCTAAACTAGTTGAAATTCCATGGCCAGGTGGATTCTTATGAAAAGAGTAATATAAGGTCCTTGGTATGAAAAGTGCTTAGGGGAAAAAGAAGAATAAAATAATAAATATTTTTTTTCTTTTATGATTAATGAATATGTTTTAAGTTTTGAAATTTTTCGAAATTTACCATTTTTGTATAAGAACTATATAAAATTAACAACTAATCTTAATACAGTGCCTACTATTGGGATAAAAATACACTGTTATTTGTACACAGATGTTTAGAATGTCAAATGGAAGTATATGAGCAGTTCCTTAGTATTTGAAACAAGTAAAAACTTCCAGGTGAGGGTAACTGGTGTGAAACTATTGTTAATTTTCTACCAAGACTATTCTACTGTTCAAATCTTATGATGGGTGGATGCTGGTAAAAAAAAAAAAAAGTTGTTTTAACATATAATAAAATATTTATTGTGGTGGAGAAAAGATGAAATTAGGAATTTAATTTTAAAAAAAAAACTATTGGCAGAAAACATTTTAAATATTTTTAAAAAAACTTATTTTATAATATAATTTTTTCCCCGCTGAGGGAAATAAATGGTGAGTAAACATTAGATAAAAAAAAAAAGCTATAAAGTTTTAATAACAAGATTCAGGTACACATATTTTGAGTCCTGAATTCTAGCATAATGTTTATGGTATTCAGTACTATTCAAATGCAGTAAATTATTTTTGTTTCATTCATGTGAAGCATTATAAATTGTTATTAAAACTTGATCTCTTGTTTGAAGTCAAATATTCACATAACTCATACTTACATCATCATCAGAGGAAGAAAATGTATGTGCCCTCGAGTATGCATTTATAGAAGAACTTTGTAAGGAAAGACCAGATGTACTTGGCTGTGAATCATTAACATTTATACTACTCTGTATTTGTTTTGAAGTGCTTGGGGTTGGATTTAATTCTATGTCAATTAAATCATTTTCAGCTACACTATCTTTTAACTTTTGTGCCAATTCATTTCCCTCATCAGTCAGCAAGTACCTGAAACAATAAAATGTTATATGTACACAATTAACTCCTTACTACTAGAGCTAGTTTCTTGCATAGTTGCTTTTAAGGGATGTGCTGTGACAACCTTCCAGATATTTCAAACAAGCGAATTTCATTTTTTAATTTACTAATTTATAATAAATATTCTATTGATAAAAAAAAATTATGAAAAAGCTTATAACTTCATTTCATACATGAACAATTAATTTTCTAGCACTAACTATTTATACAATATGTAATGTTATGCAGTACGAGTATTTTACTTCCTTTTATTATTAATATTTTTTATGAACTTACAAAGAAAACTATATTAAACATTAATAAACTGAAATGTAATTTCTGAATATTTTATCTGCTAAGCAATTACAACCAAAACAGTATATAAATTTTAACACCTTCTCACTTCCTGCTTAACTCAACAATCTAAGATCTAGTATGTAAAATTTTATAGTAAGATACATCATCAAAAGAGTTTTTAAAGGATCTTAACAAGTTATTTTACAATTGTTTACGAGTTAGATACAGATTCAGAGATACAAGGTCATTAAAAAAGAATGGTTGGGTAGGTATAAGGCATGAATTAATAAAATCAAAAAATACTTGCAGTTATATACTTTTTTTTTACCAAATTTTCCAACTCAAACATTTTTATATAATAATCATATCATAATTTTTCTTTTTTAACCTCCAGAACCACAATCAAGTATCACTGCAGAGGATGAAGGTGAATGATGTGTAGCATGTGTGACAATGCCATCCCTGATCAGGATTTGAACCCGGGACATCCAGATGATGAGACGCTACCACTCAGCCTCTATATAATAATATAGTGTAATAGTATATAATAATCACTAAATTTCAATAAGTATACCCTTCATTGCTCAGAAAAATTTCCATCTTACACTCAGTGTCTGCCCATACGTTATGATTGTAATCAGTTTCTGTTATGATTGTAATCATTACTTTCTTAATTCTTTCCTTCAATTCACTTAATTTTTGCAATTAAACAATGTTTTCAATGTGCCCCAATAAGAAAAAAAATCCCAAGGGGACTAGGTTTGGACTTCTTGAAGACCAACATACAGAGCCTTCTTTGGCCTATCAATCCAACTGTAAACTTTTTATTCAAAGCTTGGCTAAAGAATATATTAATGTAAAAAGATAAAATATCTTGTATGATTGCAAAAAAATAAAATTAATTCAATTGAAAAAATAATGTGAAGGTGCACCATCTTATTGGAAATAATTTGATGTAAATTTTCAGAATCACCCAGTTGAGCAAAGCAATAAACATTTAAAAATTCAAGGTAAACATTTCCATTAATAGTTTTTTTTTTTTTAGCAAAGAATAAAACATAAAATTATAATCTCTTTCTCTTTGGTATTCAATCCTATGATCAGTTGGCAGCAAATCTCCAAAGTCCTCTATCCTGACGTAGCTTTTTAGCTTGACGTAGGTTTCACAATTGACATCCCTCATAAACTGGTTGATATACTTCAGCCTTCCTCTCTCCCGATGATACGTTCCTTCAATCAATCGCTCAACAATAACTTTAAGCAGCCCACTGTGTTATAGTATATGGCCAATTAGCGCATTTCTTCTCTTTGTCAGAACATTCAAGAACTTATGTTCTTCATTCATCCAACATAGTAGTGCATTTCTGTAACTCTATCAATCTATCTGGTCCTAAGCATTCGCCGATAGTACCACATTTCAAAGGCCTCCCCAGCTGCTTCTATGTGAGGTTTCGATCGTCTAACTTTTGCTACTGTTCAGAACTACATCCCATTTGTACATTTTAGAAGCTGTTTCCTAATATATAATTTATATTGGTAGTACAGAACAAATGTTTCTTCCGATTAAAGACAATTCTTGCTTGTGCAATTCTTATTTTTATTTCCTTGGGACTTTTCTCAACTGGCACAATTGCAGTGCCTTAAGTATTTAAATTCATTACTTTATTGGAGGGTCTCACCATTCAATTCAATTTAAGCACTTCTGTACACTCGAACACATATCATTGTTTTAGTTTTTACACTGTTTACTCTAAGGTTGTAATCTTTAGTAAATATGGCATCCATTTATTTTTTCAATAATGTCGATTATATCGTTTTCATTATCTGTGAACATGGCAATGTCGTCCACAAATCATAGCAATCAATTTTTTCTCCCTAGATGCTAGCTAATGCTCACTCTGACTTCTTACCTCACTTGATCTAATGCCTCCTGTATATAAGGATAAGGATATGTAGGTTTATTGTATATGTAGGTGTTCAAATCCTACTAAAGGTAGTTACTTTTATACTAGATTTTTGAATACTAGATTGTGGATACCGGTGTCTTTGGTGGTTCAGTTTTAATTAACCATACTTCTCAGGAGTGGTCGACCTGAGATTGTACAAAACTACACTTCATTCACATTCATACAGATCATCCTCTGAAGTAATACCTTACGGTATTTCCAGAGGCTAAACAAAAAAGCACAGAGTACATAAGAGTAAATAAGTAACAGTTAAAAATCTGTCACACCCCTTTATGCACTTCTACTCTTTCTTGATCTCCTCGCATTCTGGTGATTGCCTCTCCATTTTTATACAAAGTCCAGATGATCCTTAGAATCTTCAATCTGATCCCTCTCTTTCTGAATATCATGAACATTTTGTCCCAGTTCACTTTATCAAACTTTTGCATCAATAATTTTAGTGCTAATATAGCTTTTTGCACACCTATTCCTCTTCTGAAGCCAAACTGATCTTAACTCAGGACATGTCTAATGTTTTCCCTATTCTTTGCAATAGTATATAAGATGATGCAATAAGTATTTTGAGATGTTGCATGTATGAGAAATTAAACTTAATGTGCGGAAGTCTTCACATTTCATTGAATTTGCTTTCTGTGGTATCAGGACCACTACACATTTTTCAAAATCTTCTGGCATTTTTCCCTGTCTCATATGCCTCACAAATCAGATTATAAAGGGCTGTTCTTAATTTTTTCCCAGCAGCCTTTATTAACTCTGTAGGGATTATATCAATTTTTGGGAATTTTCCCACTATTTTTAATAGCAGTCAAATTCTTCTCTCAAAATGGTTTCATTTTTTCCTCTTCTTTCAACTCAGCTTCCTCCTCTAAGTTTAATGATATTTATACTAATTTTCATTAAAATTCCAAGTTGTTTTTCAAATACCCAAATTCATGGGTTGAGTCTATTAACACATCCATTAAGATGAAAAGTAGTTTCATTCATGAAAATTCAATCATTTAAAAATGATTTTTTTTTCATTCATTTTTGTCTAAATTTCAACCCTGAACTGGAAACTTTTTCTGAATCAGATAGTCTTATTTCTTGGAGTAGCTGAATCTTGTAGCATACAAGTGCAATTTTCAATGTATAGGATTATAAATGATACAATTTTGGAATTTGTAAGTTAAGGTTGTACAAATGATGACTTAATTAGGATTTCTGTTTTCCAGATTATTGAGTTTCTTCAACACTCTTCTAATATCCATCTTAGATTATTGGTTTTTTGATATTTTGTCACCTTCCAGGCAATTTCTGATTGATAACAGATAATCTGATTCTCTCTGAATGATTGAACTAGTGTCATATATTGTTTTCACGTAGTGGTTATTTTTCATATGTTTTTTCATAATGCACAGTGAATGAAAATTATTGACTTCAGCAAGCCACAAACAAACTCAGATTTTCCTTGAAAATAGAGCTTTCCCAGCAAAACAAGATAAACAAAAAACACATCTTACTAACAATACAGAGAATGATGCAATAATTAAAATAGCTGTTATATAAATTAAACATCTCTAACATCTTGGTATAAGCTAAAGAAAATAATAACTCTTTTATGATGATCCTGCATTTAAGTACGCATATTGGGCAAACCAACATTAAACAGATATCTACATAATATGGCAATTTTCATTATAATTTATTAATATTTATCAAACTACTGTAGAAAATATTCAAATTTTTAGTAAAGAAAAAGAAAATTCATCATATTCAACCAAGTTGAATATTTTATCTGTTAATCAAATCTATGTAAAAAACAAATTTTAATTGATCAGTTCGCCTTCAAAGATAAACAAACAAATGTTTGTAGATTAGTAGCAAGTAGTTTTCTTCAGTAAAAAGATAAATTTTCAACAAATATTTTTATTATTTTCTGTACTTAATAAATTTTACACAAATATGAAAACAGGCAGAGAGAAAAAAAAAAATTTAGACCTTCCCCCATACAGACCACTCATTCCTTGAATTAAATCCTAAAGGGGATCACATAAACTGCTGGAAAAAGTCAGCTTGAATATCAGCTTTTTTACAATGGATTTTAATATACAATCTAACATTTTTATATAAGAAAGAAATCAACCAGTTTACAAATCATATAGCATTACAGCCAAATAAAGACTAATAAAAGTATAACAGTGTTATTAAATGAAAAATTTGAGAGTAGAGAAACTATTCATGGAGAATAGATAAAAATCCCAAAACTTACTGATGACATTGTTCTTTTGGAAGAAAATAAAAATTAGACAGAAACGATTTTTGGTGTCATAGAATTATTATTAAGAGAAAAATTCAAATTACCAATTAGCAAAGTGATCAGTGTACTTGGCTTCTCATTACACTATTTCTGGGATTCACTTCGTAGTAAAAGGTCTGAAATTGTTTCAGTCTTTCATCATCATAATCATAAAATAAAAATTATCTCTATAATTAGACTCCTTCATGCATAGAAATAGAGAGATAAAATAACGAAGAGCAACAAAGGTGACAAAAAGGAGAAACAAAAAGTGACGAAAGGGAGCTTGAAATATAGGAAACTATATCACAAGTTATAGAATTTTGTTATATAAATAATAAAATGGATTAAGAAAGGTAGTGTTTAAAGTAGAATGGCACAAACAAGGAGATATTAAAAAAAATAACAAGTCTGCTAGTATCATATAAGAATTTGAAAGATATTTTTAAAAAACATATTGATTCTGAATAATTTACAAAAGATGAACAATACTTGTTAGGAAAGAAACAGACAGAAATGTAAAATTCTATCAAACCAGTCAGATGCAAAAAAAAAAACACACTAGACTCAATGAAGTGAATCAAGTATGCCAGTGTGCAGCAGGGATACTAAACTAATGTGCAAAGTAAACTCTTTTGTAACAATTAAATTGTTGATATTTGCTCACTAGAGCAGAAAATGTCTTTAAAAAAAAGGTTGAAATTATAAATAAATAAATTTTATAACAAAAGAAGTATATATACCTAGCTGGATTGCCAACTTTAATAACAAGAGACTTTCTACATAATATACCCATAGCAGCCCAAGCTGTATAATGTAAACCAGGAAGAGGGTGAGTAAAGGACGAATGACATAATTCTTGTGCTTTCATCATCAATTCCTTTTTTGTCATTCCATCTAAAATAAAAATAAGTCACAAATGAAAATCATAACCAAAAGGAAGCAAATGTTAAATAAATACTAATGAAGGTAACATGAACTATCATCCAAACAATTTTTTTATAAAATACAACATATTATTTCATAACACATGGTACTTTTACACAGATTCACATGAACACATACATGTGAATACACTGATTAGAGGATGTCATGTGACTAGCAATTACAAAAGTTGCAAATAACTTGACAGAGTTATATGGTTCATCATACAAGCAATTTATAAATACATACCTTAGTGAAGTGAAAAAGCAAGAAAAGATAATCAAACACCACTGGTAACAATCCTTATGCAATAGAAAATTGTTAAATAAAATCTAGTGATATTACGTAAGTCAAAGAACTACAAGAATAATTTTTTCCATTGTTCCAATTCACGACCTAAGATTTGAGCTTGTACAGTTGGTCTTGTAGTCTGGCACTAGATAGGGAATCTTGGAGAGCTGCATCAAACCAGTCAAATGACTGAAGACCAAAAAAAAAAAAAAAAGTCAAGTCATTTTAATTCACATTTTATCACTACTCAAAAACACAAAAACCATCTTTGTCGCAGCCATTACCACCACTACAACTAAACAATACAAGAGTTAAATGTACAATACTACAAAATGTTACAGCACTAAAAAATACCATCTACAACGATTGCTACTGTTATGACTAAAAAGCTCTATAATGAGATTTCAGTGAACTTCAACAAAACAAGAATCTAATTAAATGGCAAGAATTTTGATGTTCGTTTCTTTTTAAATGCACAGTCCAACAGGTCTACTGCATGTATTAGAAAGTTATACCCAAATTTCAAAAACTTCACCCAAAACAAAATAAAATGTAATACAGAATACAAAAACCTACCATGCTTTCCTAAAATAATGTGATGTTTATGAAGAGTCAGAAGAAGTGCATATCCACCAGTTCCTTTATCAGGTATATAGACATTTTTCTTTTTTCTTTTTGTACATTGCGTTTCAGTTTGTGAAAGGTTCTGTAACAAAATTAATCTTATAATTTAGTAAACTTTTGTTAAATCTTTTAATATTTATATAATACAAAAAATACTTTATAAAGAAGATATAACTAGCTGCATTAAGTAGCTATTTTACCAGATAGTGGTTGCTATACTTCCACCACCTCCTCATAAAAGAGGACATAATAATTTACATTACATATTACTAAAAGTATTTTTTTTAAGTAGTATAATAATAAATAAACTCAAAATACAACTCTAAATAACTTTTATTATATCCAAGATGAAAGAAAACCTTAAGCCGAAATTAAAATAATAATAATAATAATTTTTAAACACAAATTTTTTAATTTTACATCTACTGGAAATTTTTGCAAAAATGCATTCTGGCAATCAAAAACACTCTTTTGCTATAAAAATAATATAATTTTATAATTCAGTAATTGTTTCATCTCAATATAACCAAGATTTTACCTGTCTAGAGTAAAAAATGTTTTAAGAACTGTTTGTTTAACTCACAGCAATAAATTTTTGTTAATTCAACTGAGCCTGAGTGAAAAGGATCTGAAAAGGTTAATTAATATATTATTGAAGCTATTTACTGGCACTCTAAGAAACAGACTACTGTTTGTAAAAGAATAAATAATAATAAATTTGAAGCATAAATAGCACCAATGAAATAATAAAAAATTGGTTTGAGGCAAATTGATTAATGTCACTGAATTGCAAAGAATTAATTTCACTTAAACCTAAAACTATTATATCCATTACAAGGTTTTCATTCAAAAGTAATCTGAATTTGTCAATGTCTGTAACTCTCTTAGGACCTGAAATTGGCAAATATTTAATATGAAAAGCTTGTGTAAAATACCTATTATTAATAAACAAATCATATTTTGTCATGCTGAAATTGTACCAAATAACTTGCAAGACAATTCTGGTGATGATATATTATGCTTACGGATACACATTGATGAAATGCAGAATCACTTCTGGGGATAATGTACAGAGAACCAAAAAATATTTATTATAAAAAAGAAAATCCTTTTAATACTGGTTATATCTTTTCTTTTTTCAGATTATAAGACATCCACTCATAAACAAATGCCAGGTTACGCAGGCTTATATCTAATAATAAATTTCTAGCAAGTAGTACGGTTAAATGTTTTTTTTTTTTAAATTTTAAGAATGCATTACAATATTTTCTTGTAGATAAGCTCTACTAATCAGCAAGATTAAAAGAAATGTAACAATGTCTTTTTCTCTAATATTTAAATATACTGAAAACTGGTAAAGTTAAATATGTTCAAAACATGCCATAGTCTTATAAAGATGATCAGTTATGATGTAGTTTCTTTAGCGATATATGTTGCTTCAGTAGTTACAGTTATAACAGAAATGTTTATAGATCAGTAAGAAAAAAATAAAAAATTTGGATCTTTTCAAGTTTTGTGCCTTAAGGAGCGATTAAAAAAATCCAGGTTTAAATAAATTACAAATAATCTGAAAAATTTTTTAATTCCAATGCTCCTTAAAGAAATTTATTTTTTTCAGATGGACATTTGTGCATACGTATATATGTTGGCCTGTATTTGGTCTTGTAGCCCTGGACCCCACCAAAAATTTTCTTCAAGCTTGTTAGAAAGGTACCATCTTTGGGAGAAAAGAGGGGATGTTTTGATCTAAATAAAATTTCAAATCCTTACTTAACTTCAAAAGTTGAATTTTTTTATCAAGTTCACAAATTACCAAAATGTTTATTAAATAATATTCACCCCTTCCCGCAATATATATATATATTAATTTAAAACCATCTTGCAAATTACCCATTGCATTTAAAACATAACAATTTTAATTTTTGATAACCCTGACTTTTAAGCGTTTCTTGAAAAAAAAAAAAAAACAGCCAAAAATTTTCCCCCTTCTTCAAAAATTACAACTTTATTTATTCAGAGTTACATCTTTGAATGTGTTTTACAAAATTTTAAAAATTATCTTTTTAAATTTATTATCATTATTTAAGAATTATTTTCTTAAAAACTAATTTTACCAAAATGCTTCCTCTTGAGGAAGGGCGACCCCAAAATGAAATCATTTTTTCATTTTTCAAGAACACAAAACAAGAATCCCATCATTCATTATGTCCTTCACAAGAATAGAAATAAACAGTTTCTTAGGTTGTTTTTTTTTTTTTATTTACATATTTAACTATGCATCATAAAATTAGAAAGAAATATTTTTACAAAAAAATGTTGAAAAAATATTCATAATTTGGTTACTGTTTTTCAATACACAGTAATTATTTTATTATAAAGAAACAAATAACTTTCCAGTTATGGTTATTTTAAGAATTGTAAAAGAATGTAAATAAAATAAAAATAAAAAATTGTTTAAATACGCAATATTCACATTTTACTGAATGAAAAAGAAGACTGATGTTTGAAACAACTGAGTCTTTCACTAGCTTTGGGGGCACAATTTTTTTTTTTTTTTTTTTTAAATATTGGTTCATACAGTGACAGTTCAAATTTTTTATCACCACCTATAAACAAGTCAAAGGGCCGGGAAAAGGAGTCCTAACACCTCTTTCAAACACTGAGATTCTATTTATCCCTGAAAGTACATGTTTTGATAAAATGTGATTAAGAAAGCCCAATAGGCTATGCTATTTATCTAGATTTCTGAAGAGGGTCTAAATGGACTGAAAGAGTAAGTCCCATGTAATCCAAGAAGATTCTAGGTTAGAGAACTTTCAGCATTATAAAACTTAGTAATCATTCTGTCCTAAACCTGGAGATCAAATCCCAAAATTTGGCTGATCTATGATAAACTTTAAAAATTCTTTTCATTTTTTTTTACTCACAGAAGAGATCATTATTTATTAATTACTCCAGCAGACATAGTAGATTAATTCATGGATGGACAGATAAACGAATGGAATTCAGTGAAATCTAATGTATAAGCAACTCACTTTAAATGAAGAAAACAATCTGACTAATATAATTGTTAACACGTTAACTGCCGACTACAAGATAACCACCCGAATCTGATCCTCTACGCCAACTTTATATTTCATTTGGAAATGAATAAAATATTTTTCACATAATTTTCCCGAGCAGAACAGTTTCTATGCAGTGTTTTTATGCCATGAACCCGTTATATAAATTATCTCGTAGTCGGCGTATGAGATTAGTTAAGTCACCAACTGCCGACTACGAGATAAGCCGATACGAGTCAAATAAAATGTTTGTTTCTTTGAGCCAAACTGACTTTTCTTGTTTATTCTATATGCCAACTATACGTTAGATACTTATATTCTGTACAGGCATATTCGTAGCTGGCGCTACAGAATCAATGCTATTATACGAAATTTCTCGTAGCTGGCATACCCAATTAAAATCATTCAAGAGTTATATTGTAGTCGGCAGTTAACGTGTTAATAATGATTAATTAAATAACTTGAATGACCTTTTGAATTATTTTTTATTTCAAAGATCTTCTATTTCAGTTGGAAGTTTTTGTATTAATTTAAACCTATTATTTCATAACATAAGATATACAATTTATAAATTAATTTTAATTAGTTCTGTCACTAGAATGGAATTTGTTCAACTATTTGTTTAGCCTAAAATTACACAAAAACAAAAAAATCATGAATAAAGATGAAAGGAAAAATTAACTATATATATTACTTGTGTTTTAAAAGTAATAGCTAACTACAGGTTCATGCCCAGTTACTAACACTTTTTCTGAAATGAAAACATTATTAACTTTGTAATGTGAGAAATTTGACAAAATTTCAAGCCTAGAACCTTTCAGATGAAAGGCACAGCCATTAATGATTCCATGAAATAGGCAAAATAGAAATCGAAGGTAAAGACCAAATGTGGTCAAGTAATACAATTTTTAAAAATTTTAATTTTATATATAATTTATTGCAAAAAATCTGATGTGGACACTACATGACTTCCTTGTATGCCTGTTAAATGACATATACACAATTTTAAAAGTACATAAAATTTGATTTCACTAGTAATTTCTGAGTTTTTAAAAAATGTATTTATTATTATTGAATTATTTACTGTAAAAGTTTTTTTTTTGCAATCACAGGTTATCAATTATTAATAAATCAATACATTTAAATTTAAAACAAAGTTAAAAAAGGGAGAAATGAAGCTGAATTCTTACCAACATACCTTCCCTTGTAAGATCAAAATATTTCATTAATTGGCTATAACTCTGAAACCAATGAAAATAAGTATCACTTACTATATTGTTGAAAAGCTCTCAATGAGGGCTTATTACTGCAGTTAAGTAAATTTTTTTTTTTGAGTTTGGGCTTTTTAAGACACTTTTTGGTCCAGTCGATTGCAATTAAAAGGGGAGGTGCACAATTAGATATTACAACAGTCCTAAATCCTAAATTTCAACATCCTATGGCTAATAGTTATTGAGTTATGCGACGTACATATGAATGTACATACGTACAGACATCATGTCGAAACTAGTAAAAATGGATACCTCAACTGAAATTTTTCACGATCACAATACTTTCTTTATTTCATACAGGGGTAAAAATACAGTGAAGGAAACACAAATAAAATTAATAACTAAAGAAATTGAATAGGCTTTTTGACATTTGACTGATTATCATTTTATAAAGGGGGCAGATGGGCAGGCTTCTTTTGATTTTAAAGTTATAATTGTAAAGGGTTTGTCAAGCAACAAGTTCTGATTTTCTTCAGTAAATCTGTTGTTTAATATAAGTAATGTATTAATAATAAATAATGTAATAATGTATTAATGGAAGTTTATTTTTAAAATTTCTGAATTATCCCCAAAATTTACAAGAAAATTAAGAATTTTTTTTTTTTGTTTAATCTCCGGAACCACAATTAAGTATATCTTCTGGAGGGATGAGATGAATGAATTGTAGCATGTGTGAAAAATGCCATGCTTGACTGGGATTCGAACCCGAGACTTCTGGATGAAAGGCCGAGACGCTACCACTTGGCCACGGAGACTGGCAAACTAAGAATTAACCTTGTGACAAGTTAATTTCTAAAAATATTAAAAATCTCATTTCCTATCTTTTCAGTTTATACCAAACATGAAATCTGAAGTGCAATCCAGCCTTTAAATCTAAAAGAGATCATCCTACATACATTTTGATGTAATAATATAATTAAATGCACAAAAGGTTATGTAACCTTTTTTTTTTTTATATTGTAATCTGTAAAAAAAATTATGCACATGTTGAGTGAAAGATACTGATCCATCCATACAATACTCAATACTGGACAGAAAAAGGGCTTAATGTATTGTTTGTCTGCATCTTTTACAGATATCTACTTTATCAGTTCATCTCCCAATACGTCAATGTTACGATGAAAATGCACTACTACAGATGACTTATAAAATACTCAGTAATATTAGTAAATGTAGTCCAAAAACATTTTATGAATATTCAAAATTTTAATAGTCTGTATACTTACTTCATCATTACTTTTTGGTGACTGAAATTTTTTGGTTTGAGTTTTCTTATTTTTAATTTTGACAATAATATTAGAAGATTTTGGTGGCCTTAAAATATCTGTAAAACAGTTTAAAAAATTAAACAAAGTTTTTCTCAGAATTGAAATTAAAAGATTTATTTGATATGATTAACTTGTTTTTATTAGTATATCTTAAAAAAATAAATATTTTTGAGAACATCTTACAACTCATATTAACAGCACAATTCTACAAGAGATAACAGCACTGAAATGCATTTAAAAATTTAATTTATCTCTGAGATGTATTTTTCATTTTTGAACTGATTTATTGAGTTTAGCTTTAAAACTTACCAGAAGCAGAACTGATGTATAGTAGTAAAGTCTTCCAAATGAAAGACCATAAAGTTATTTTTCCATCTTCTCAAAAAGCTGACAGAGGAATGCAGAAAAAACATCACTAACTTTTAAATTCACAAAAGGGCTTACCATGAGTTCTGCTTCAAGCAAACTCTACATTTAATTGGATTTGAGTTGAATGTTCTTACCACTGATACTCTTTTGTCATTGAGCTCGAATAAAAATACTGCTTAGGACAGACAGCCAGCATCTCAAGACAACTTACTGGAGTATTATGTAGTCCAATAATCTTTATCATTAATGTGAATAAACAGAGTACCTGGTTCATCTCTATAATGGTCAGGAACTACCATCATCTACTTCAAATAAATGCTGAGTATTATACCCACAAAAAAATATTTGGAACTAAACTTAATTTTAAAGGATTCACAAGAAATTGTGTAATTAGCACCTGATTGTTTTGGTTCATGCTAAAGCCAAGTATGTAGAAACTCAGACTTTAAGAATCAATATGTATTTTTTTAAGTGCACTGACTATGCTGAGTTTTGGGCTAAAGAAACGCAATTTGCAGGAAATGTTACAATTTTGTTTCCATTTGAAGAAATTGGCAGCCGAAGGTCTTTGTTTGATGTCCAAGGCTTTTGGCTATTATGCTCCATTGACTTCGACTTGTGAATACTGGTTTAGATGATACAAAAGTGGGAATTTTAATTTGGAAAGCAAGGAGCATCCTCGTTAACTGGAAAAGTTTTAAGATGAAGAAATGGAGACATTACTGGGTGAAAATTAATATCAAACACTTAAAGAATTGGCAGAAGCATTAAATATGACCAAAACAACCATCTGTAAACTGTTCTGGGAATTCTGTTGATGGGAATGGTTCAAAAGCAAAGAAATTGGGTACCATATGAATTGTAGCAAAAGGATATCATAAAGCGTTTTCTCACTTGTGAATTGGTACTTTAACAACAAAGGAAAGGTTTTTACATGAAAAATGGCTACATTACGATAATCCCAAGTGCATAAAATCATTGTGCAAGCCAGGCCAACCACCAACATCAATAGCAAAGCCGAATATCCATATCGTTCAAAGATATTGCTCTGTATCTGGTGGAATCACAAGGGTGTGTTCTATTGTGTGATTGTAAATTCTAAAATCTAGTAAAACTATTACTAGGGATTAACAACTAATACAATTAAAATGAGAATTAAAAGAGAAATGACCAGAACACACTAAAAGATACGACAAAATGATCTTCCAACATTACAATGCTCGGTCAAACAAATGTCACTAAACCAGTCAAGGAAATGTTAGAGCTGCTCAGATGGGATTTCTACCTTCCCCACTATATTCACTTGTTGCTCTTTCTGATTTCCACTTGTTTCATCCATGTAGAATCATGTTTCTGACAAGCTCTTTAGTTCTTCTGAATCTATCAAATATCTCAATTCATGGATAGCATCAAAAAATGAGTCAGTCTTCCGTCAAGGAATCTTTTACCATAAAGGTTGGAAAAAGTTGTAGCTAAAAATGGACAAAACTTTAAATAATGAGTACGGAACTCTTTGTTTTAAAAGAAACATTCATTTAAAAAAAAAAAAAAAAATCTTAAAAAATAAGTTTAATAGCCAACAATTTATTAGATCCAAACAAACAAAATACATATTTATTAATTTTTGTTATCCATAGAACAGGTCATCTGACCAAAATCAGCAATTTTTTTTTTTAAATTTTTGTCACATTAAGAAATATTGTTGCTTACAAAATTGCTACTTTGATTCAGCATTTTGAGTATAAAGTAGATTAAAAAATTCCATACATGAAAAAGTTTTTGAGTACACTTCCTTTAAACTTTAGTTTCCTACAGCAGCTACACATTTTTACTATCAACTTGTTGGAAACATTCTTGGAACTCATTTTGAGATATCGTCCAAAGTTGCTTCATTGCATCAGTGTTCTTTTATCTTTTCTTCAGAGCATTTTTCAAGCAAAAAAAAATTGAAGCAAGTAAAAATCAACTAGTGCCAAGTTGTAAGAATATGGGGATATTCCAGAGTTGTTACTACTCAACAAGGTGGAACTACCTAGGAACCATATTAGAGAAGTAATTAAATATATTAAAAATGAAATAAAATATAAACTTTATAAGAGTACAGTTTTGTTTGTAGTTCTTTCTTTGAAAGATGTTCCATGTTGTAGTAAAATTCTTAGTGTGATCCACAGATCACCCAGCACATACAGTATATATGTAACTTAATTGTAAAACGGGGTCTTCCAATTTAATTCAACTACTGATAAGTGCATCATTATTTTTGATTTTGATGATATTGAGTATAATTTTTGATTTTATGGTATATGATAACTACCCACCTTACAATGGCCAAAAAATATTTTCTTATATTTAAAAAAAAATGTTTCTTGAGTAATAGATTATTATTTTCTAACTTGCTGACAGGTAAAAACAGCCATTTTCATCACTATTTCCACGATTAGCATTCTTATTTTATATTGTACAGAGGGTCAAAAAGGCCTTTCTGGAAGTAAACTTTTTGGAAGTAAAGGCCTTTTTTTTAAGTAAACATGGAACTTCATCTTAGTGTTACTCAAAATTCATTTTGTTGCATAACCAAATCTTGTAATGTTTACTGAAGTTATGTTTACAAATTTATTTATTTATTTAACCAGATTATAATTAAAAAATTGTACATTCATTCAGTATATTCAGTGATTCCGCAGAGATAAACATAGCTATATGTTCGCAGTCTGGTAACTAACATTAACCTAAATACTAATATTACATACTATT
>JAAAKQ030043187.1:0-16611 GCA_010016005.3 Zanna intricata
TCATACACATCATCCTCATTCATCCTCTGAAGTAATACCTTATGGTAGTTCCGGAGGCTAAACAGATAAAAGAGAGAGGCGTCTCCCCATACATTTTCATCCAATTCACTAAACAATTCTTACAATCTCCTACGCTTGGAGCTCTTAATCATTTCTTCAGGCACTTCTTAACTTCCACATACTCCATGTACAGCACTGCCCTTGTAGCAGGATCTCTGCACCTTTGAAAAGCTCTCCTACCTTTACAACAATTCTTCCTGCACAGTGCTAAATCATTGGTCCACCAGTAAACTGGACGTTTCCTATGACTTTGCTTTATGGTCTCCACCTCTTCCTAGTACAATTCCTTCACACTATTTTTGAAATCACATAATCCAACTCAGCACAGCACCTGGTGATCTTCTGTTGAAATTTTCCAATAACTGCCTCGGTCATCATCGACCTCAAACTCCATTTGACACAACGACCCAGTCCAGCATAAATATTCTACCATAAAAGCAATGACTCTATGGTCACTGAATGTCACATCTTTCAACACTTCCCACTCAGCGACCCTATTTTTTTCTTCTTTCATTGTTGTTTTAGAAATGTGACAACTATGTATGAAAAAGATTTACCCCTCTGGAACGTTGGAACTTCCTTGTCATTGAATACCTTGAACCCAAGGCCTACCACATCTAGAGGAGGGAAGCGGAAGTAAACTGCTTCCATACCACCTGACGTTTCCATAACATTTGGAGTAACTCAGGTGCAGCATCCAGAAAAAACTGAAGCACATAAATAAAATAAAAGATCAAAGTCACAACTAATAAACTATTTCCTGTAGTTCCTATAAATTAAACAAAATACGTTGGTTTAAGAAAGGGCAAAATAATTAAATACAGCAAACCATAACTTCCCTGAATACTGTGTGAAACCAGAGTGTATAATATGTATTATTTTACTCAAAAAGGGAGTATTAACTTGTAGGTTTATACTATAGATCTCAGCTTTCCTGTAGATGTAAAATATCTGAAGCAGAAGTGCTGTAGCAAGTTACTTTCTCTGAGAACAACAACAATATATGATTTGCCCTTCGGTGGATTTGGCATAATGAATAGAAAATTTACGTAACAGTCCCTGTCAAGAAATGGCAACAGAAAACTCCTTTATTTCTTACTTTACTTAGAAAATTTTGTACAGGATGCTTGTTGTAATTAACAGCACCTAAAACCAGCTAATATATTTTCAGGAATATCTAACATTCTAACATTAACAGCATACAAAATTAAGTTGTAAAAATTTACAATTAGTTGAATAATACCTAAAGCTGACTGCGGTGGATAAAACCTAAGCAGGACATTACGTGATCCAGGTGCTACTTTCCCACCGCTACTACCTGGTGTACCAGGCTGATTAGGATTTCTTTTCCAATGCTTCATTATATGTGAAAATGAAAGCTGCATATGTTCATCAACACTCTACAACAAAAAGAACATTAATTAAATAATATCAGCAATGAATGAAAAAGAAACAGGTACAAAACACACATATATCAATTAATATTCTCACACATACAAAGAGAAAGAGGGAGAGAGCAAGTGAGCGAATGAGGGGGAACTCTTCTCACCAAACTTCAGTACTAATTTAAAAGACCACATAACACATCAATGCCAGTATGTAGGTGGTACAGTAATCCAGATGATCAGTTTATAAATATTGTATTATACACAACTACAATGGAATGACTTCTGGTAAAATAAGACAAATACAAACATTAATTAAACCCAACAAGCATCTTCCAGTAATGAACTTTGAAGAATTAAGTAAGTTGAAGGATGTGAGGAGAATACAACATAAAAAAATGTCAAAGATAATTAGTATGTTATAAAATAAGGCATGGAAAAACTAAAATTAACACAATTCCTTAAAACAAAGATTACAGATACAGAATGTAAAAGATCATGATAAATCTGATTATTTTTCAAATATGTAAAAAAATTTTTTCTTAAAAAAAAAATTAAAAGTAATAAAATTGTATAATTAAAAATTTGTTTGAATAGTATGCATAAAAACATAAAATATAAGATTTTAATATGGAATATACATTAAGACTAAACTTTAAATTATAATAAACATTACAGCACAGAAAAATATCATATTAATCATGAAAATATTCTGGTCTACAATGTTTTTCTTTTAGAAAAATGTTTTTAATTACTTACTTTTTAAGAAATCAATTTGTACATAATCCTTAAGATAACAATGACTAAAGATGAATTTCTTTGTTGTAAATATTAAAATACTGCTGGTTCTACAAAAAAAAGTTGAGACCTTTTTTGTTATATCTTACAGAATTTAATTTGGTTTTACTGTTATCTCAATTATGATAAAAATAAGCATATTATAATTTTATTATAGGTTTCATCCTTTTGTTAAGAAAAGAAATCCTCTTACACTGGAAATTTCTTGGGTTTAATTAAAAAGCCAAAGGGTACTACAAAACAAACAGTTCATAAAAAAATTGAAAGCTTATTTAATACCCTATATATAATATTTGCTTTTTCGTTTTTCTAAGCCTAAAATGTACAGTTGTGAGAAGAGAAATATTAAAACTATTTAAGAATTAGAACTCCATCTGGCAACCAAAAAAAAGTTTGATGATTTGTTTTGCAGATTTTTGGTAGACAAATGACATAAGATACACGTAAATTTGATTGTGGTTTTCTTTAATCCAGAGAATTTTTTTAAAAAAAGGTTTTTACTTTTTACAATTTGTTATAAATAATCTTTAAGATTTTATACATAAACTAGTAAAGTCATATCTTAAACACAACTAAATTTCCTTTAATTGAAATGTATAGCAACCGTTAAGTCCAATAAAAAGATGTAACGTGTGTAGAACAAACCGAGAAACAAAATCCATCACTCAAAAGAAAAAAAATCATATTAAGAGCTTTCAGTACCGGGCTAGTTCAAACTGATTCAGGGAACTGCTTATGCTGATGTGGGAAGTCAGATGTTTTTGGAGGATATGTGAGGGTGGTCTTTTTGCACAGGAAGCATGGTGAAGATGCCTCGTGGATATATGTGAGATAGCATTATTTAGGTAACAAGGACATGGGAAAAATACAATGATATCAACAGTTAAATCTTGTATCGTGCAAAGATAGCTTGAAACATTTTCTGAAATAAAATTTTGATATAATATATAAAACCAAAGTAAAAAAAAAATTTTATAGTATAAATAATTTTATGTAAAAGATACTGCTACATAAAATAAGTAAATTTACAACTGTTTAGAAATTTTAGAAAATGTGTACTACTAAACAAAAATAACTAATTTTAATATGAGGATAAAATAAGAAAATTAGGTAGGGAATTACTTTACATAAAAAAGAAAAAAGTCAATTTGAATATTTAAAAACAGTAGCTCTACATCAAATTTTCATCACAGAAAACAGAAAAAAAATACAAAGTTGTAAGAAAGAACAAGTTTTGTAATTACAGAACCTTTCTTTTTCTGTTTAGCCTCCGGAACTACCGTAAGGTATTACTTCAGAGGATGAATGAGGATGATGTGTATGAATGTGAATGAAGAATAGTCTTGTACAATCTCAGGTTAACCATTCTTGAGAAGTGTGGTTAATTGAAACCCAACCACCAAAGAACATCAGTATCCATGATCTAGTACACTTAATTTGGAAATCTTTTTTTCAATTTCAAAAAATAAAAATTAAACTGGAAAAAATTCTTTAAATTTGACTTTTTATTTGGCACCAAATGAAGTGCTAGAAAGATATTTTTGATTTGAACTAGTACAGATATTAATCCATAATAGCACTTTCTGATGGAGTGGCTGCTGCTTTACTTATGGAGGCTAAATGAGGTGTTGGGACTACATAGAGAGAGTAGCAAAAACTAAATTAATAGCTGAGGTACGTATTCTGCTTCTTCTAGATGGTGGTTCAAAGGTAGAAAAGATGCTACCAACCTACTCAAAGGTACCAAATTATTCTACTCAAAGGTAGAAAGATCCACAGGGCAGTGAATTAGGACCTATCCTCTAGATTGTAGAATTTGACTCTTTGATGCAGTTGAGGTTACCCATTGAATGTCATATCAACCTCTGTGTTTTTAGTGGTTAGAGGAGATTCAAGGAATGAGACAGTTCAGGGCAACCCAGGCTTGTGAATTACTAAGGTTGTGGAGTGATCAACATAAGATGGTCTTCAGTCCTAAGAAGGCAACTGAACTAGTTAAAAGATCGGTTAGCTGATATGTGATGAGTTCATGTATGGATGGCAAACCTTGCAATTAGGTATGGTATGCTTCAAAAATACCTGGGTGTTATCCTTAATGAGAATCTTACGATACCAGGAGCACTTTCCATATGTTGGTAAGAAAGCATGTGATGCTTTCTATGCTATCCATAGAGTTGTCCATTCTGATTGAAAGTTGAATTTTAGAACTGTGCCTGTTCTTTATAAAGGTGTTTGTGGGGCTATAATGCTGTACACTGCACCTGCCTAGGCTTATTGTATGCAGTATAAAACTAAAAGGAATATTTTGTTGAAAGCCCAGCTCTCTATCAATCTCAGTTCTGTAACCACTGACAACAGTTGTTGTCAGTGGTTACAGGACTGTCTCACAGGAGGCAGTCTACGCTCATCCCCTACGGAGAAGACACCCATCTTGTAATGATTCCAGTAGCCACACCAACCCCTCCACTCCGAGCCCTGACAGGCTTTTATGGAAGTTGTCTTATTAACCATTAGACAGTGATTACATATCATAGCTAAGTCACCAATGCATATGCCTTAGTAGACATTTTTAGCTCAGGTTTTTCATTCGTTATAGGCTTCTTCAGCCATCTTTGCTTTTCTGGCCCATTTTGTAGCTTTCACAACTATTTCACTGAGTTTATGGAAGCACAATCCTCACACCTCGCTCTAACACCAAAGAAGACTTACCATAATTAAACCTACTTTGACAAGCTAGACTGTAATAAATAACTTTTAATTAATTTGAGTAAAAATTATATCAAAGGAGATAATTTATTGGCATTGAAGCAACTCTTTTTAAGATTAGTTCTTAGTTTGTAGCTGAGATTGCTAATAATTTGTTATGCATTTTCCATTTTTCTCTATGGATGCAAAAGCTGGATCCTTTATCAAAGCGTGGAGAAGAGAACTGATGCTTTTGAAATGGGCTTCCTAAAGTGTAACTATGAATTACTAGCTGTGGTTTAAATCAAAAAGGACTTTTTGGCGAGAAAAAAGTAAGGAAAAGGAAATATGTAATAGAGAAACAAATATTTTTTCATAGGTGGCATATTGAAATAGAGGAAAATTCTAATTATAAAATAATATAGAACAAAGGAGTAAACAAATGGCTTTTAAATTTTCTATTTGTTTTGTCTTCTGAAGACAAACAAATTTCAGTTTAGCTTATACAAGCTAAACTTCATGAAATTTTTTCATGTAATCAAAAATTTGTGAGACTAACCTATGTTACAGCAACTACAGCAGTGTGAACAGTAACATTTACAATTCAGCAATTTGTAATAATTACGATTTGTGACTAAACACACAAGCGCACCCATGACATCACTACTGATCAACAAGTAGATCAAAGATATATATAGTACTTAATTCTATGTTATATAGATCATTTATTACATCCAGCAAGCACATGGCAATAATGTTTGGTTGAGAAAAATATTTTGACTGACAAGTGTGCTTCAACAGGCAAAATAAAACCGCTGACAAACAACAAAGAGAACTCGTATATTCCATGAGGAAAACCTCAGAAAAAGCAACATGAATTTGCCTGCAAGAATAAGATTATTAAAGCAATGTTCTGAAGGATTTGAGAGAAGGTCACAGTTTTGGCATTCAAAAAGTGATTAGAGAACAGGATTTCCTTAGAGCATTTCAACAGTGAAAGGACTGAAAGAAATGCATTGCTGCATAAGACAACTTCTTCAAAGGGAATGGTAGGCAAATTTATCATGCTATCTTTATTAGCCTGGTCTGAATAATTCAATTGAAACTTTCTTGAAATCAGGCAAAATTTATATTATTTTTTAAATTATAAGTAAAAAGTCAGTCTATCTTTTTATTTCTATTGATTTTAATATGAAAGTTTTGTATTCAAAACCTAGGCAAAGCCTCCAAGAATAGAGTACACTTGTATTTCATTAGGAATGATGCAAATAGCCCATCGAGCTGGTCTAGTGGTTAATGCAACATTGCAAATCAGCTGATTTCAAAGTCGAGAGTTCTAATGTTCAAATCTTAGTAAAGGTAGTTACTTTTGTACGGATTTTAATATATCGTGGATACTGGTGTTCTTTGGTGGTTGGATTTCAATTAACCACACTTCTCAGTAATGGTCAACCTTAGATTGTACAAGAGTATCATCATCATTCATCCTCTTAAGTAATATCTTACGGTAGTTCCAGTGGCTAAACAGAAAAAGAATGGAACATGCACATAAGTTTAAAAATATATTTTCTACATTAAACTAGTAAACTGTCAAAATATAAAATGCATTACTTACAGTCAGGTTAAAATGTTTCGTATTAAAAAACATCAGTGTGCTAAGCAGCACATGCGGTGAATGTGCACCAAGCTGTTTACTCTCCCATAAATGCTCTTCTTCAACCCTGGTTACAATGAATTCTAAATAAAAATGAAAGAAAAATTAAAAATAATTTCACTAATATATCAATTTTATTAAAAAAAACTTATATAATACAGGTTTATTTATATTTAGTTTATAATAAATATATAACCAGAAGGAATAATTATAACTTACACTAAAATAATACAAACTTTAACAATTTAATTTTTCTTCTAATAAATTTTTCATTATGTCTAAAACAAAAGTATCAATAGTAAATTACTCAAAGCTATAAAATTTTAAGTATACACAGTAGATTGAAAAGTTCCCCAACTAAATTTCTGTAGTCGACAAGTAGCGCCATCTCTCAGACAACCAAAAGGAACTATGTAGTACAATTTCTGACAAGTGTGTGTACAAAATTTCATCATGTTTCATCATTCCAGTCTCGAGTTATATTTGGCCATATACATTTTGATCATGTAACCTTGTGCGAGCTCATGACATGGAACACACAAGCGTGATAAAATTTTGTATTAACTTCAAAAATCTTTTGTTGAAGCTTATTTTATGATACAGCAAGCAATCAATGATAAAGCTGCATCTTGTGCTACAACATACACGTGGTGGAAGCGGTAGGTTGTCAACAGCTGTTCACAACAAAACTGTTGCAAAAGTGAGTACGCACGGACCTGCTTGAACAACCTCATCTTACCCTTCGAACTGTAGCAGAACAACTATACATTGGTAAAGACATACAATTTTAACAGAAAAAATGAACCATCAAAAGGTATGCTCTCATTTCGTTACACACTTCTTGACCAAAGAACAAATACAATTGTGTTTTTCTTACACTCAAGACTTCATTGAAACTGCCAATAGTGACCCAAATTTTTTGCAAACAATTTTAACTTGAGATGAAGCTGGTATTTCATGTATGATATGAAAAAAAAAAAACGTTAATCTGCTGCTTCATTGAGTCCTGAAGCCCAAAGACGGCAAAAGTCAGGCAGCAAAAATCAAGAATGAAAACAATGATGACTGCAATCTTCAATTTAAAGGGCCTGATTCATGATGAATTTCTCCCAACTGGTCAAACCGTGAATTTGAAATTCTATTTGTAAGTAATAGCGGTATTTTTTTTTTTAAACACCTGATGCGTCACATTCGTCGTATCCAGCCAGAGTACCAGGATCTAAGCAGTTGGACTCTCTTGGATGACAATCCAAACATGGTGACAATTTTAACATGTTAACCCATAAATTAAATCACTGTCTTATCCCACCCGCCCTATTTACCAGACTTGGCTCCAGCCGACTATTGTCTGTTGCCAAGTTGACGATGAAAGGCCACTTCTCCAATGGCTTTCCAGCTATCCAAAGGCTACCATTAAGCTGTTGAAGGCATCCCATAAAGTAACTTCTCCAGAGCATTTGACAGGCTGTACTGGCACTGCATTGAGTGTATAACTAGAGAAGTGTTCTATGTAGAGGGATGATGAGAGTAAATTTGTTTTTCTTTAAATCAGTATTTTTATTTAATTAAGTTTGGGAACTTTTCAGATATACTGTATTTGTGCAGGATTCAACACCTAAATAAATAAAGGGCAATTCCTCCATAATATATCGGATGTAAGCATTACATATAAAGTATGAGGTAAAAACTCTGCAGCTTGGAATAAAAAGTCAACATAATCATAACATATATAACATACGTATATAAAACACCTAATTTACCATAAATTCAAACAGAATATGGAAAAACAACAATTTATCTTAATTTACTACATTGAAAGGAAATTTAATGGAAAGGGAAGTTTTTATCTAAAAATATAAATATTGATATAGAATGTAAAATATGTTTTTTCTATAAAAAGGAGAAACATACACTTCTTTACAACCTTAAACATAAACTGGATATTAGTTTTAAATGGTAGAGATTATAATAAGGCTTTATACATTTAAGTAACTGGATATACTGTTTGGAGAGCATCCACAACATGATCTAAATGTTTTATAGCTATTATTTGATTTATTTAATTAAAATAAATGAAAAAGAGCTAAAACGATTGCAATGTAACATTTTCTTCTTCTTTTTTTTTGTTGTCGATGAGATCGAAGGAATGCCATTTACGTATGCCACCACTGGGTCATCGTGGGGTGTGTTGGGCTCGGACCCAGGACGCTATCCATCCCAAGCTAGCTAACAAGCTAACAGGTTCCGCCAAGGTGTTGTTAGGCGTAAAATGACTTGCCCCCTACTGACTAAACCTCCCTCACCGCTCTTCTCCGCTCCCGCCATTAAGCATAACACAGTCTTGGGGGGAAATGTCTGACTTACCTTTACTTGTACTTTTCTTCTGGAGTTCTTCTTCTATTTATAAACATCCCTCACTCACACAGCTATTCTGCCATTCACTCTCCCTTCTCACACATCCACTTTTTTTTTGTGTAAGTAGGTATGTGTGTGTTTGGTTTTTTATTGTGTAGGTAAGCATAAGTGTGTGTTTGGTTTTTTTGTATGTGTGGTTATGTGTGTACATGTTCATGCCATGTGTCAGGGAGTCTTTGTGCGTCATCATCGTCACCCATCACTGAAACAGGGACACTTGATGACTCAGAAGAGGGCAGTCCCGCTCTGGCACTGCAGTTCAAAACTCATGAAACCGTGTCAGTCCTCTTTCCAAACCCGTTCTTCTTTGACTTTCTATATCAGTGTTTTAGTTATACAATTTTTGACCATGTTCCATCCTTCCAGGTCTCAGCATCATGGGCACTATGTCATCAGGGGACGCATGTTCCTGTCTTGCTTCTGTTTTATATATCTGCCATCTAGAACAGGCAAAGAACATGTGCTCCACTGTGTTGATTTCTCCACTGTGGAGGCAGTTCTGCCATTCTTTTCTCCAGAAACGGAACAGGTAATCATTAAAATTATCATAGCCCGAGAAAAACTGGGAGATGAAAAAGTCCACCTCCCCATGTCTCCTCCCGAACCACGTTCTTATGTTCGGTATTATTCTACGGGTCCAACCTGCCACTGTAGAGTTTTTCCATAGACGCTACCACTGTCTTCAAGTATCACTGCCGCATCACCTTCTGCAATGCCTTCATTAGCCCTTGATCTTAGCTCTACCGGAAGATGTATTAGGGGGACCCTGCTAGTACACCCACTGTGAGGGTGGACATTATGCGGTACCTGAGAAAATCAAAAGCCCCGCCCTCCTTTGAACTGATTGTAGAAGTCTGATGTTCTTTTTTCTTTGCAAAGCCCACCCCCATACTGGTGCAGCATACATCACAATGGCTGTGGTTTCCACCATAATCAGCCTCCTCTTGGATGCTCTAGATCCTTTCTGCCTGGCCTTCAGTCTGCTCACTGTCCTTACCATTAGCTCTGCCTTCTTGGCCGTCTCTGCCAAAAGGAAACTGAATGAGCCCAACTTGTCCATCTATACCCCAAGGTATTTGACCTGTGGTTGTGACTTTATATTTTTCCCATCAACAATCACACTGATGGATCTGATCTGCCTATGAGCCCCCAATTGCTTCTGCCTGCATTTTATTTGGCTCCAGTGTGAGCCATCTCTCTCTTAACCATCTCCTTACTTTGTGGACTGCTTGGTTGCCAACAGTTCAATGTCTTCTGTTCTGCCAGAGATAAGGATGGCCAGGTCATCAGCATAGGCCACCATCCTGAGCCCCTCTGGTAGGTTCATCCACAAAACACTGTGAAAAAAGAAATTCCACAAGAGAGGGCCCAGGGAAGATCCTTGTGGCACTCCACTGTTTGACAGAACTTTAAAGTTATTGGTTTGGGGATCAGGACGACCTGTCCCACCCTCCATACTTGTGGGATGCACAAGAGATGCAGCTCATTTACCGCCTCCAGCATTAGCCACGAATCCCTTTCCAACCAGCTTTTAATTAAAGATGCCGGCAACCTGTCCGGACCTGGCCTTTTATTAGTGCTGATCCTCCTTCACTGTTCTCTTTAACTCATTGATGGTGAATACTATCTCAATCTTCTGTTCATAAAAGGGGCTAAGACTGAAGTTCTTCCAATACAGCGCATGGTCTTTGGTAAGAAGGGGTAGAGGAGCACCAATCTCTTCATGATGATGCTATACGCTAAGCACTATGGATCATCATCTAAGTCTGCAACTAATTGCTCCAAAGCGTGCTTCTTGGCTTCCTTGATCCGGAAGCTGTTCTGGTCTCTCGCTTCAATGTAATTAATTTTATCAATTGGTTCATTGATTGAATGGATTCGCTTCGACTTAAGGACTTTACGGAGCATAATGGTGTTCTGTCAGAATTGTGCCATCTCTGGTGTACACCAATAAACTCTCTTCCCAGTGCCGGTACACTGAGGTGTAAGTCTGTCTGCTTCGTTGGACAGAATATTCTGCACAATTTCTGCCGTCAGCTCAGTCTGCTCGTCCAGCTTCTGTACAGCTAATCCGAACTGTACTCTATGCACCGAGGAGGGTTTCCACCTGTGTCTATGCACTGGACAGGAGGGGTTGTTTCTCTCAGGTTAAACAAATCCCCCAGTGGTCCGAGAAGAACTCATCGTTCATTATTTTCCACTTGGCGACCTTGGCTGTGAGGCACTCAGAGACTATGGTCACATCGATCACTGAACCGGAACCTCTTCCATGGAAAGTCAAGGCACTCGGCCAGTTAAGTGAGATCAGGCTGTAATTACCCCGTGATCACCGCCAGCCTCGCCTCTCTGTGTGTGGTATGTTCTCTACCTAGCATAATCGCCCACGAAGATGATCAGCCAGGAGGCTTGTCTTAATAAGTCCTCAAGTAACCCAGAAATTCCTTGAATCTAGCATCACCACTGTTGGGGGAAATGTATCCACCTATTATCGTATATTTGGATGACATTACACTGACCAGTTCTCTCTTTATAGCTGGTGGGTGGCTTCCTATTCTTCCTGAGGTGTTTATTATTGCTACGTCACTATCTGGGTCAACATACCATCTTCCCTCCCGGATCTTCCTCATATTGAGTTTGGCTAGGATAATCTAATCGAAGTCATCTTTCACCGCTACCCTCCTCCTGAATTCAGTTGCAAAATCTTCATGAGCGGTCGTTGGAGATCCGGTCTTCAATCTAGTCACATTGTGGGTTCACAGTTCTATGTACACACTTACCAGAATCCAAGCATCTAGCCTCCTTCGTGCAATCAGCTATTTTAGGTACTTTACTTCCACACCTAAAGCATGGTCCTCTGATCTGAACTGTTGCATCTAGCGGAGGAATGGCCAGATCTCCAACATCAGAAACCACGCGGAAATGTATCTTGAAGAAAAAAAAAATTGGAGGGTAAAAAATTTGGGGGTGGATAGGATAGGAAGACAAAAAGTGGAGAAAAAAAATATTAGGGGAGGTAAAAGTCTGGGGGTCTAAAAGGAACGAGGGGTCCGGATCAGTGAAGATCCGGAAGGAGAAGAGAATTGAGAAAAATTAGAAAAGGAATCCCCCTTATATGACTATTTAGCACAGAAAAATCCTATGCTAATAACTCATCTAAATCAGAGAAAATTTTCTAAGTCCTTGTTTATTTGTAAGTAGTGACATCACTATTACTGTACGATCTTGTCCATTGCCTTTTTTTTCTTTTTTCTGTTTAGCCTTCAGAACCATTGTAAGGTATTACTTCAGAGGATGATATGTATGAATGTGAATGAAGTGTAGTCTTGTATAATCTCAGGTCGAACACTCCTGAGAAGTGAGGTTAATTGAAACCCAACCACCAAAGAACACCGGTATCCACACTCTAGTATTAAAATCCGTATAAAAATAACTACCTTCTCTAGGATTTGCACCTTAGAACTCTCAACTTTGAAATCAGCTGATTTGCGATGTCTCGTTAACCACTAGACCAGACTGGTGGGCTGTCTATTAACTTATAATTTTATATTAACACTAGTATTACCTACAAAATTAATATTCACTAAAGTTTTCTTTAACTGACTGCTATTGTTTTTATCACACACCCCACTCCCCTCTAGGTGAGAAGGAATAATAAAAATACCTCTACAATTAACAAAAAAACTTAGTTCCCTATAAGCCTAATATGCACTTGCACAAAAATTCATCCGCTAACCAAACTCAACCAAATTTTATGTCCGTATCCATTAGTTATCCGTCCAACAATTGCTGTATCTGAAATCCAAAAAAGCCGTAAAAAACCAATCCAAAAGTGCAAAATCGCGGAGCTGTACAGTAACCAACCTCATGGTGAGAGCTGTCCAGCGTGACATAGTAACATTTGATTAATTTTTCATTAACACAACTTCATTTCAGTAAAACTAAAATAATATAACAAAAACTTTAATAAATATAGAAATAGTCACAGTTATAATTACTTTATTTTATGAAATACTTTCCAAGACATCACTTAAATTGTCTAAAGTCACATTAAATATGGAACTATACTTACTTGAATCATCACAAACATCTGAAAATACTTTTGCTACTTCATCTAGACATTCAGTGAATTTTTCATAATAAGCATCTGTAAATATATTATCAATACGACCATTTTCAAATAAATACTGTTGAATTCCGAGACAAAAATAAAATATGGTGTCAGGAGCGTATGTCGAACCATTTGGTTTACGAGCTTCTTTAATGAATAGACACAATGAATAATTCAATTCATCGGCAGTTAATTGAAGAATGTCTGACTTGAATAATTTAACTTTCCTGTTGTTGTTACCTCCCGGTGTGGCTGTCTTTTCCAATTCTGCGTTCTTTACTGTTACCCACTGTTTCCATGCATTTACTCCAAATGTGAACTGAAAATAAAAAATTTCTTAAAACATGAACAACTAAAATGTAAAATTTATTTTAATCATATTCTACAACAAAATTCATAATGTTCATGCTTTATAATCTGGGTGCTTAAATCGATTGAAATTTTATTATCAAACTTTTAGAGAAAATTATTGTCTTTGTTAGAGTTTGTCATCAATAATCAATGGGAAAACATTTTTCAAATTAAAAGATACTTCATTAGAAAAAAGCTGAGAAAAGCTTGACCTGTAAATGTGGTGGTTAAATTCATTTGTTTTGTTTTTTGTTCCACCTCCGGAACCACCGTTAGGTTATATCTTCAGAGGATGAGATGAATGAATTGTAGCGTGTGTGAAAAATGCCATGTCTGACCGGGATTCAAACCCAGGACCTCCGACCTCCGTGGTTAAATTCATGGCTTACAAGATTAGGTGACTTGGATTTAATTCCTGATGAGATTTCAGCATATTTTTCACCTGCCATTTCATTTTTCTCATTAAAATAAGCGAGTAACATAATAATCATTAAAAATAGAGTAATAGTAAACAAATTACTATTCATTTATTATTCTTACATCTCATCTAAAAAAATTTTACAATGGGACTTTTTGAATAACTACTAAGTCTTCTGAATATAAAAACTGGTTCTGATATTAATGAAGCACTAGTAAATATGAATAATCCAGAGAAAGAACTACACGCATTTATTTTTAACCCAGAAATAAACCGTTAATATTTGACAGGTCAGGGTAGTTCAAAATGCAGACTCAGTGAAGAAGCTTTTTTTGATACATGTACAATTGCTTCAATTTTTTTAAATGTTAATGATACAAACTAACTTCCATTTTGAGTAGAGTTATTATTGTGTTTGTATCACATTAAATTGCTTTTTTATATATTTTTTTAAATTGGTAAATATTTGCAATGAACCTCTAAAAAAAAAAAAAAAATGGTAATGCACTTACACTAAACAAATTAGCAGTAATAAATAACATAAGATTTTTTTGGACAATAAAATTAATGAAAATGATGTCTCTAGTTCAGATTTGGGCATACTTGATACAACTCGAATAATTTACTAGACAACATTAGTAATTAATGAGCTGATAATATTACTAAATATGCTGTAAAAACTTGTAATAAGGTAATCCCACCAAAACAATTGAATAAATGTCTGTTTTTGCAGTATGGTTCCTTCTAAAAACCTTAAAAAAATTTTCTGTTATCAACTACAATTTACATATTGTGCCTTCAAATTTTCAGACATTTTAGGTAAGGAACAGTAAGATGATCCATAAAATTTATGTTACCTTTTTTGCATTTTCTTCATATGTACGTTCAATTTGATTCTTAAAACACATTTTTTCCTATTTTTATTTCTTATCTTTAAAATGTTTCAAATCTTACAGATCTGACAATCCATTTGTTTCATTAGTTAAAAAAAATGTAATTATTAATTTCTGTTTACTTCAAAAGTAACCACATTAGTTAGAAAAAAACTTAGTAAAATTGAATAAGGCTTACCAGTAAAAAAAAAATCTACTGCTTCTAATGTTAAACAGAGGAATACAAATAAATCAAAATAATCAAAATGTGATTCCTTTTTTTTTTCTTTTCTGGTGATGTATTTATTTCTCTAGTATGTGTGGAGCTTGTGGATAGGAATCTGACATAAAAATTTTTTACTGTATGAAGAATGCTTTACTTGAACTTGGCTAAGATTTGTACCTAGGATCTTCCAGATGGAGGTGAGGTTACCTCCATTATGGAGTCGATATTAACTAAGGGATATCACGAATGTTAAAAATACAAATTAATATATGTATCTAATACTTCTTCAGGGGCAAAAAAAAAAAAAAAAATTAATTTTTCTCATGATAGAATGAACAAAAATATGCTTAGTTCAAAGAGTTGATTTTATAATAAAGCTTTTTGAACAATAACTTAGGTTTTTTCTACTTTATTCACAATTAAATGAAGGTTATTTAAAATTACCAACAAATTTTAAATAAATCTCAGGCCTCTTAAATCCTTTTTAGACTTCCACTACAGTAATATAGACAATACTTTGAAAACTGTAAAATTCTAATATTTTTATTAAAAATAGAAAGTTAAAAAAAAAAGTATGACGGCATAACTGAGGCACTATGGCATTATGCTTCAGCTGCTTTTAATAGAGTATTAAACTAAAACATCTTCTGAAGAACTTAGAAAATTAAACTGAAAGACTTCCAATTACAAAAACAATACAACATCTTTAACTTTTTCACAAATAGCAGACTGTAAACCCTAATTCATACATCACCACACTATGTTAAAAACTCTGTTAGTAAACATGGCAGAGTTGTAACATTTGTGCCTAGAACTTATGTTTCGTTATGTGGACAAATTATAGAATTTATTTAATACAAGTGAAATAATTAAAATTTTGCTAAACGAAGAGTCAGATGATGAATGTGAGAGCTAAAATTCTATTGATACTTTGATAATTGTACTAATATGTCTGTGAATGAGGTTAGTTTTAGTGTGTTTATTTTTACTGAAACTGCATCAACTTCTGATATTAATAATAATAACAAAGAAAAATTGAATCTGAAACCTAACAAATAATCTGAAACAAATCCACAAATAAAAGACAAAAATTAACACGTGTTATCTCAAGATAACCTAATAGGCTTTTAGAATGCTGGTAACATGATATTATTCTCTTTATTTCCAGCTGTTAGTTGCAACCTAATGATACTGCAAATAATCCTTTTTAAAGCCAATAAAGTGTAGCACATGTAAGTGAAAGAATTACACTAGTTGTGTTAACACGATGATAATTCTCAAATGTAATTCCTAAAATGAGTTTACATTTATGTGACCGTTGTCCGTGCAGACAGTTTATCGTCATACTTACATGATTGCATAAAGGAAAGGAAAGTATTTTTTTACAGTTTATCATTTTAAATATTACAATACCAGTTATGATTAATTTTTTGATCATGTGGTTTAAATATAATTATTTTCTTTATTCTGTACACATCCCCTGCTGAGATGAAATCATTTTTCACAACAGAAAGAGCTGTAGGATGTATAGAATAAGGATAAGATTAAATAATTATATTAATCTTTTGGCTACGGCCATATTTTTAAATGCGGCCGATGCAAAAACTTTCAATGGTTACGCACATGATTTCTCGTTTAT
>JAAAKQ030043198.1:1862-16611 GCA_010016005.3 Zanna intricata
TTACTGAATAATTCTGTTACTTTTAATGTTTTTAATTAAATCATCTTAAAAGATTTGCTCTGAAGAAACAAGAAATTTCTGCGAGAAATCTGCGAGAGATTTTAAAAATTGGAAAGAAGTATGTGAAAGAATTGATAATTATCTTTAATAAAGTAACTTTACTCAACTGCAAGAATGCAATTTATTATACTGGTTGCATTTACAATTATATCATTACGCAATACACGGAGTATAATAGAAAGAGCGATTAAGTAGTGTCTAACTATAAATTGACAAAGTTCAAATGAAAAATCTTTACAACTCCGCATTATGTCAAGAGTAAGAGAAAGGCATAATATTGTGATGTTTGTTACGAGAACAGCAGGCATGACGACATGATGTCTACTGTTTTGATGGGCAAGTGACAACAGCTGACCACTCAGAATTTAGTATACGTAGCTTGTTGTTAGTTCGATTTTTTACGATGTTTAGAAGACGATTTACTGAAAATTTTACACAAGAATAGTGATAAAATAGAATTTTTAAGTTATGAAAAATGTATTATTTAAAGTAAAGAAAGTGCATTAAAACAAAGACAAAAATTGTGTTTGACAATTTTTGGGAAAGTTTTAGGAAATCGGCTGAATTTAGTTCAATTAAAATGTTACAAAAGCGTTCAAAAGGATATCTAGTTTTTGTAATTACTGGTAATTTACTCTCTTTTTGTGCTATTATATCAAGCAAAATTATTTATCCGTTACTCTCATTCATCAGAAAATAAATAATTACTTGTTTCGGTATTAAACAATGAGGATCTTGCCTAAAACAAGATTTTTACACACTACGTAATGAATGGAAAGCCATAAAATAAAGTATCTTTTGAAATTAATTATCTAAATTATTACCGTGTTTCAGTCTCGGAAAGTGATCACATTTTAAAAATAAGTTAAGAAATTATAATCATTGCACGTATATGATTTATTAGTTTTTTAGAATAGCACATTTTGAATTCTATGATGATATGAAACTCATCAACGATGATGAGAAACAGATTCTTCTTCAAAAGCTCCAAGTCCATTATAGCATCCATCCAGTATCTAGCTGAAATTTTTAGTTTACTAACAGTGGGTATCAAGGATAAGCGATAAGAAAACTGGATGATCTACCTACAGAAGACTAACAAAAAAAAAAAAAAAAAAAAAAAAAAACCATCGAAAAAGTGCTTAAAATTCCCTGTAGGTAGTGGAACTTATTCCACCAATAATTTCTCGAGTAATTAGTTACTGCATTGTCAGTTCCCAATTTATCTTCTCTCGATCATATAATATAATTGAATTGTCTTGTCTGAAGATACTAAAAACTAAACTAAAAAGACGTAAACTTCCCTTAGAACTCTCAACTATAAGTTCTTTCAAGTGTTAGAGGGTAAGCTGAAACATAGACCGGTCAACCTAATCCCTATCGGAGGACATTATTTAGCTATTAAATGAAATATAATATTTTAATTTGTACAGCGAAAAAAGGAAAAAAAACGGACATAAAGTATCATACCAGTCTGAATATTACTGACCATCAGAATATGCGTTGTCCTTATAATCTAATTTGCTTACTTTAACGGTGAGAGAATTTAATTCATTTGTAATGGATTTATTTAATTCAGCTGTAATGGATGAAAGGTCGTGTGGCATATGATTTAATTTTTACTTGTGCGTCCATCCTTACGAAAACACTAACTTTCGGCTAAAAGTAACAGTTAATTTAAATTGAAGTTAGTTCTTCAATTATTATCGGATGAAAATTTTAATTTTTTAACTGTTAATGAACCCATTAAATCGAGAAAAAAATTATGTGATTAATCCTTATATAATTGTTATGGAAGATTTTTTTACCAGTTTACAATTTACAGGTATGCAATTGATGAAACTGACAGTTTTGCAATAACATATTTAACATTGGAACCCAGAAGAAGATTATTATTTGACTACCTTACATATTTTACAATGAAATGAAACACTTTCATCTGAGAAAAATGCATAATTCAGAATAATCTGAACAAAGTATTACGATATTATGAACTGAAATAAGAATAGTGATTAAATGACAGATTTATAATTTAAAATCCACACGTTTAAGTATAATTAACACTCTAAATTTACTTTAGTTGGCTTATTATATTTTATTTTACTCTCTGAAGAGGATCTGTAAACTGGGAAACATTATCACACATCATAAAGAGGTTAAAAGGTTTATGGTGTAGCAAGTCTAAACTATTAAACTGCTAAAAGTACATAAATTTTTGTGAAAATCGAGATTAAAATTTTTCTATATCAAAGCATCGGAGTAGAAGAGTAATCGGTATCAAGTAATCTTTTTATTATTTAATAAAAACTCTCTATCTGTGCCATGAAAAATTACAGATACAGTGACTTTTTTTATGCGAAAGTGATAAGATACTCTAGTAATTACATAGCAACACAATTCACGAGCAAATTTATAGAATGTGTATAATATTGTTTTGACAATAAGTATTTTTTCTTAGGCACAAGTGCTACTTAGACTTTAAAATTTCAACTTCTTTCAGCTTTTTACTTTCTTAGACATAACTACCAATAACCGAGTTGAACGTTTGTTTGTATCAGTCCCAAAGGTAAATGGAGTAGATTTCAGGGGTTAGCATTGTAGGCTGCTACACCAAAGACCTCCCAGTTCGAATATAGTAATTTTTTTCATAGTTCAGGTGTAGTGTATTCGTCCAGATAAACAGATGCTATGTGTATGAATTTCATAAATTCGGTACCTTTGATGTGAGAATTTCACTGCCATCTAAAATGTGTCCTGTAAGAAGAAAGAAATATTTTTGAATCACAATTTCCTACATAACTGATGAATACGTGAATGCAACCCATATTAGGTATATATAACTATTGTGTAAAAAAGTATATTTTACGCAATTAATATTTTGGTGGCCTTCTGTTATGAAAAATTAAGATAAAAACAATCTGAATCAAATAAGAGAAACGGGAAATAGAAAAACAAAGTAGATAAAATGTTAAAAATAGATCTGAATGAGGGAAATCAAAGTATCATACAAATTCTTCTTATTGAATAGTTGATTAATAATTTTTTATGTTTTCTTTACACTTAGATATTAATTCTGAACAAAAATGATTAATTAATAATAAAATTTATTGCTCCCACTAGGCTTGTAATTGACATATTTAATTTAATAGGGAATTTACACATTTCAATAAAACTTTCAGGTAATATTTCCTTTAAACCAAAAAAACCTGTTTTTCTTACCTAATTTTTCTGTTTTACAGTGGATATCATGAAAACTAAGCGACATTTTGTCGCTTAGAAGATTCTGAGATCTGCTTTATTAAATATTTCAGGTAAAAATTCGTAAGAATTTATTAAGTTTTCCCCTTATATAAAGCCTTAAAGATTGAATTGAAAGGAATTTCAGTATGATCTAATTTCACTGGACGAACTGAAATCCAGAAGAAATTTTTCGCTAGCCGTAACTGGATAATATCCAGCGTTTTCGAATATATCTTTGTTTGAACTCTTTTCCTTATTTCAAACTGTAGAATAAGTTTTAAAATTACTTCTCTTTCCTCCACAATCAGTCTGTATATAATATAATAGCATAAAAATAAAAAATGATTGAGGAGAAGATATTATTTTAATGAATCTTAAAAGAAGATGGGCAGATGTGATTTAAATTTATTTTATTAAATGTATATTTTATAAATTTGAATAATTTTTCCTACTTTTATTTATTCGTTTCGTAAAAAGTACATTTTAAAAATTAAAATACATTTTTTTTATTTACTATGCTTAAAAATAACGGATTGATGTTTTACTGCCAAAATAGTTTATTTACATATAATATCACTGCAAAAGTTTTTTTTTAAAGCCTTATTTTTTCTACATACCATTTGTTTTGGTCATTCGGGTCGGTATCGACCATTCGCTCTCAATCACTTTTGTTATCATGAGCTCAATTATCTGCACCTGCCATCCTATGGAGAAAGACCTTGCATTTTTTCAATTATAGAATTCATCTAAAAGCTATTTTTGAGTTGCAGGTAATTCCCCTTATATATCTAAATTCCCAGAACTTTTCAAACGTTCACGTAATTTTTCCTTAGATATTCCGTCTCATTTAAACTGTCATTTCTGCTAACATCATTATTTTTTATTCCTTATACATATACTATTTACCATATCTATTTTAATTAAGTTTATAGTTTTATTCACGCTTCATTAATAAATAAATTAGTGTATAAATCATATCAGAAATTAGTAGAAAATAAAGTTCGGAACGAGATAAAATATATGAACGATTTATTAATTAACTATCTTATTAATTCGATTACGGTAAATTAATTTCAGATGTGATACTATAAGAAATTTAAAAATACATATCAAACAAGAGGATAACTAATAACCAGTTTATTATTGTGATAGCAGATCGAGCATAAAAATTAATTAGGTTCGTTTATTTTAGTAGTATATGTTAAATATATTTTAATTTAAAAATAAAATAATTGTATTTTTTCCATAAAACATTAATTTTATATTTTTAAAAACTAAATTTTTTTATCTTATGATAAAAAGTAATGCATATAGTCATGCTAAAACCTAGTTGGAAATTATTATTTTAATTCAGAAGACTCATCAAAATAAAGTTATAATGTTACAAAAAAAATTTAATATTAGTACATAAGAACAAAAAATGTTCTATAGTAACCCGAAAAAAGAGATAAAAAACCAATCGTATGGAAGCGAATTTCAATTAAGAAAATATTTACAGAGATAAAAGTTGTAAAATCAAATGCTAATAGTATTTTCTATTACGTGATTACATATTATTTATAGATGAGTATTAATGACATCTATTTTCCATTGAAAACAAAAAAAGATTAGGAACTATAGAAGCAATGCATTAAACCAAATAAGTACCAAGCTTATAAGGCCTGAGTTGAGGTAAGAATAATTCAATTCAAACATTAAATATTTTTCTTTTGAGAATTAAAGCATAATTTCTTCCCAGATGGGTCTTATCATCATTAAGAAAACTGTCAATTCTAATTACTAGTTAAAGTTTATACTTACGGTAGTATGAGGTTGATTATTCAATACTCATTGGCGGTTATTAGTATAATGTAGAATTTTAGAATGAGGGCTTATTAAGAGAACTAGTAAGAGATCAGAATTATTATGTAGGTTTTATAAATAAAACTTTGTTGGTCAACTATAAGAGAGCTTATCTAATTAAGATTATATGGCTAACGATCTTAATCTCTCTGTGAAGACATATACTTAGGATTATTTTTTGAAAGGATTTAGGTAGATAATTCCCACGTCCGGAATATACTATCTAGTTTCACGTCTAGGGCGGCAACAGCTGTACTTACGTATAATAAATATAGTTGGCTAACGGGGTTCGGAGTTTTTTCCTCGGATATGCGATCATTTATTTGACCTGTCTCCACATTCAAATCGCTACTTTGGATTGGATTTTTCGGCTACCTGCAGATCATTTACATTCAAAACGATCCGGAAATGGACTTCTACCTCATTTAGAGCTGGTGGTATGGTGGCAATGGTCGACATTATTGCAGATGTAACGGAGATCTTTCCGTTGCCCACATTCTCCCTATGATGGCAAGCAGGTAGCGAAGATGCCCATGTGTGTCAGTGCATCAGAGCCCTAAAAGTTTTCATGAGTAGAGTACTGGAGTCAATGCAGAGATTGTTCATCCAATCTTTCAGAACATATGCCGATTCCACCGGAGTACCGGATCGGATTTGTGCTACTAACCTTGAGGATAGTAGCCCTGCAGTGGGGTGTACTCCAGCGGCTATTCTTGCTAAAGAAGGGACCAAACGCAATGCAACAGCTTGAATAAGCAAAAAAGCAGAGGATGCACGTAAATACCCTTTTTTAGAAACCACCGATTCGCCACAAGCGAAGAAGAAATGTATTAAGGAGAGATACCTTAATTATTTCCTGATTTTCTCTGAGAAAATCAGGAAAAATACTGAGAGAATTAGTAGAGATTTAAAGAAAGCTTTGTTTGGCAATAATGCATCCAAACCAAGACAGTACAAGTTAGTTATTACGAGGGAGAATAGAAGCTTCCAAAAAGTCAGCCCATTCTTAATTGCCAGAGAGATTACGAGTTTTGCAGGTGGTCATGTCAAGGAGACTCGAAAAACGTTTAATAGATTGTTCGTATCGTTAACAGATGAAGAAAATCGATGAGTTTGGGTGTCTGTACAATCTCATAGTCCTCTTAACTCATAGAAAGGAGTCATTTGCCGTGACCTTAATTGCATAGAAAATGAAATAGTAAAGGAAATTTCGATCGTGGAGTTATACAATGCCGCAA
Source organism: Zanna intricata (assembly GCA_010016005.3). Classification (NCBI taxonomy): domain Eukaryota; kingdom Metazoa; phylum Arthropoda; class Insecta; order Hemiptera; family Fulgoridae; genus Zanna; species Zanna intricata. The sequence goes on from JAAAKQ030043198.1 coordinate 8,243, forward strand.
GCTAAACATGAGGAGAAATGGTGCGGTTCTTCCTTCAGCCTACATGTGTTGACCTTCAACAGGTCCAATTTTCCTGAGAAAGTACGTGCTGGCATACACCGGCTAGATGTACGTGCTTTCATTCCGCAACCTATGCGGTGTTTTAAATGTCATTTTGGATACACTGCGGTCAGATGTGAAGGGAAAGAAATCTGCGTGTGTGAAATGAAAACACACGAGGGTGATCCAACTAAAGATCCCGTAGATCTTGTGCCCCATTATTCCAGTAATAAGTCTCATACCGAGGACATACGTAAAGGACATGGTCCACGGTGTCATCGACTCTACATTACAGGCATAGTTCGAAGTTAACCACGCCAAACCTAAAAATTATGCCTAAACCACCTCCCCGAAAGAAATTGCGTCGTGTACCGATTGAGGGAAACCCAACTAAGCACTTGCAAACCTCAAATATTATGTGTATCGACCATTAGAAGAATGGTTCCACCCAGCTTACCAATAGTCAAAACCTTGGTCTTCAATTTCTTACATACGCCTTAGGATAAAAAGGGCCTTCCTTCGTAGAAGTTTACCGCATGCTAAGTTCTGTAGCCAGGATGTCAGTTAATTTAGTGCCGGCGACCACAGAGACTGCCTCTCGCGAAACAATTATGTAATTCCCTATAATTCTAACAAAATGACACTGGGCTCACAATATAATAACTACTCATCAGATAAAACACTTGAAAATGGCATAAAACAAGGCTCGCCGTTGAGCGGTACCTCATTCAAGATTCCTATCAACAGAAAATCAGCAAAAGTGGTTATTTCGACGATCTGGGTATTGTGTATGCCAGCAACCATACAGTTATGGTAAAGTATAAATTGCAAAGCGCGGTAAATGCATTCAACGAAGTTGCGAAGAATAATGAATTTAAATCTTTACCTGAGAAAACTTGCTGTGTGTACACTTCTGTAGGAAGAGAATTCCTCATCGAAGTTTTGTTTTGACCATCTACGACCAACCAATAGAATACAAGGATAATGCCCGATTTTTAGGTTTACTAGATAAATCCTTTACAAGGGGATTACATATACAAGATTTGTATGATGATAGATAGAAAAAAGCCCTAAACAATATTAAATGTTTATCCAATATCAATTGGGGCTCAGATAAAGATATACTACTGAGACTGTATAAAGCATTGGTACAATTGAAACTTGACTACGGATGTACTGTATATTCATCCGCTACAAAGTCGCACTTAAGAAAGTTAGACGTAATAGATAACAGTGGAATGAGATATTCCACAGGCGTTCCGTAGAAGGCGACTAGTCTAATGTCGGAAGCCGGAATAATGCTACTATACTCGTATTATAGAAGAGAGATCCTATTGTTAAGATATGGAGCAAATGTATGGATCTTTCCTCCCCATATTTATAAAAATATTTTTAACAATCATCCTTAGACTGCATTATACGAACATCGTGCTACCTACTCCAGACTAGCAGAAATACGATATCACGAATTAACAAGAAAATATGAAATGACTCTTCAAGAGATATTAGAGAAATACCGCCATGGCTTTTACCAGCGGTAAACACAAGAATGGATCTCTCCCTTCCAAAAATAAAAGAGAAGCTAGCATAGTAATCATCCAACAGAAATTTTTATCAACCGTCAGTAGTTACGAAGAATACATTCAAATGTATACTGACGGTTCTAAAACCAAGCACGGTGCTGGATGCTCTATATATGTAAATGGAGAAACCCAATCTTGGACAGTGTTTGTACAGCAGAACGTATTGCCATACGGTAAGCTCTTCGCTACTCTGAATATTTCTGTGAAGAGAGAGTGATTATATGTTCTGACTTGTTAAGCACACTTACTGCAGTTCGGAACAAGAAAATTAAGGATGTCCTTATCGCAAACATCCTGTTATTTTATATATTTTAAATAGGTAAGGTGAGGATAGCAATGTGTATTTTTATGGATTCCTGGGCAAGATATGTATTGCAGGAAACGAAAGCACAGACGAAGCTGCCAGAACGGCAGTAATCTGCGTAAACTTGGATATAATTCTTGTACGAGTGGCTGATGTTAAGAATTGTCTAATACAATAAGAAACAGGTGAAATAATGAATGGAGAAGACTAAACAAGAAACCAAAAGAAGTTATATCTTCTCCATATAACTGGAAGACCGACGTAAAGCTGATTCGCCGAAAACAAGTGGCGGTAACCAGATTTAGAATCGATAACACACGAATAACAAATTCATATTTATTAACCAGCGAAGAAAGAACCAGCGAAGAATGTGCGGTGCTTGGAAAAAAACTTACAGTCAGTCATCTAATAGAATAGAGCACCATATGAGAACCTCAGAAAGAGGTTTGGTTTAATAAATAAAATAGCCGCTGATTTGGAGAATGGAATGAAGAAAAAATAGTTTCGTATCTGTACGCTAGTGGACCATTAACAAGTCTATAAGCGAATTAAAGCTGTGTTAAGGAATCTCTAAGTGAAGTAGTTTAATTCTATGGATACGAAAATTTTATAATAATATTGGTATTGTGAGGAGATGCGTTTTCTCATTCTTTTTTCTTGTGATTTATTTACAGTTTCATTTTAATATCAGGGCCCTTTACACGCGGTAGGAAGGGTTCACAGTGTATTTAATGTACGAGTGCCAAAATATTTAGGCACTCAAAATATTTTGTACTATCTTTTACTGGTTTTAAATAAAATGTTAGAGCCCTTTACATCCTAACATATGACGAACCTGCTGTTGAATTAAACCTTTTTTTGAAGAATTTACGAGGGCTAATGACCATAGAAGTCGATGACTATATAACAAAAAAAAAAGAAGTATATATCCAATAACATATTAATCCAATCTAGTCATATAATTACGTATCGAATTTTTAAAAAAGGAAGGCTTTTATTTTAGACTTGTATTTAACATTTTCAGTTTTATTATAAAATAACCACGTTTTTTGTTTGCGTTCTTATAGATAAAAGGGCTGTTATGGAACACTAAAATATTTTAATGACGGTTTCACGGAAATTTCTCCAGGGAGTTCACAAACGTTTGCAGCGATGAGAATAAAATAAAAAATAGTATATACCAGTATTTTTATTTTTCCGTAAATTTTTAATTTTACTTTAGTATTTTCCCTCCAGTTTGGAACACTTACTTTTACAACTTGAGAACAAAGTAAAAAAAAAAAAAAAAAATGTAATTGTATAGAAGAACCTTGAATTTTCTAGAACACCTATTTTAAGCTTGTTCCTTTACAATGCTCAACGGTTCTAAAACATTATTCGAAAAACAAGAAACCTGTCTTTTATAGTGGTATAAAATAACGATTTTAATACTCTTTTTTTTTAACATACATTTTTTTAGCTATGTAACTTCGATAAAATATTTAAAAAAACGTAGTGGTTAACTTAAATTACACCATTTTATCTACTACCATTAAATTTTAGGTTATTCAAATAATTCACTAAACGTAGGATAGAAAATTTAAACACATTGATATTTTCATTCGCAGTCGTTAACCGAAACGACTTGGTCTTAGTAATGAACATTTACACAGCAGTAATTAAAAAGAATAATTATTAATAAACGTGGATTTTCAATTAAAATTAAAAACAAATAATGGAAAAAGAAATTCAATTAAAAAAGTTGGAACGTCTGCAAGACTATATTATTGGCCTAACTTGCCGTAACAGGATACCGTTTTCTTGCACTGTGTATGATACACTGATCACTGGTGATAAAAAAATTTAGGGTATTATTAGGGTATTATATTATTAGGGTATTATCAGGCTATTATTAGTAATGAGTTAGCCTACTTTTAGAGTATTTCATTTTAAGTCGTCATGTGATGTATGTCATATCATGTGGAAAGGAAAATGTAAATTATTTTTTTAACCCTAATATTTCTGAAACAATAAACAAAAACAAGTGAAATAAAACTTACGGTAAACGTTCATAATATTATATTTTATGTTTACTAAATATTAAAAAAAAAATCATTGTAGCTGTGCTGCTTGATCCCATACGCCAAAAGAAAATATGAAAATAATATATTTCGCGTTTATATAAAACTATGAATGATTGCTTTATTTATTTATTTTTTTGACGAATATGCTGTGTGTGTAGAAGAAGTAATGAGACACTTAAAAAAAAAACATAATTGTAATATTAACAGTCTTATTTTATATTTTAATAATTTTTAATAATATTTTAATGCAAATAAAACAATTTCACTCCTAAATATGCTCAAAGGGATATTTAATCCGTAGGCTCACTCTTTGAAAACACGAACCTTTCGAAGATTATAAATGTATTATAATTTATGCAGTTTACAATCAGTTTACGTGATATAATCCTGCGTATATCCAGCCTAAAGGAAGCTTTTCTGATTGATATTTATGCAACAAAAGTAGGCAAACCAGGCTCAAAAATCTAAGCAAAGAGTTGTTTATTTTCTAAACTGCAACTGTTCTAGATTTACCTACATGCGGAGCAACTATAATACCTCCATTGATTTCAAATTTAATGTCCAGTAACTATAAGCAAGTACTGATGGATTAGAAATTAGGCAATCTATCACGGAATTTCGTCTTTTCAGACGACAGCAGAATTTGTATTATTTTCCACAAACATTTTCAGCAACCCTACATCACTCTTTTACTTTGGTAAAATTAATATTTCTAAAAAAAAATTGCTGCTTTTGTCATCACGTTTCAAGTGCAAAATAATTTAGTTCTTAATTTTTAACTTTATTTATATTATTATATTATTTATAATATAATAATGTATTATTATTTATTATGATCATTTATAGTTTTTATAATTACAAACTCTTTGTATTTTTAATTAATAGTTAAGTGACAGATTAATACTTTTGTAACAGGGTTCAATATTAAAGTAATTCGTTGATAATAAACACGATTGACAATTTACAAGTGGTGAAATTGTTTTTTATTAAAAGCTTACTAAGAGATTATATGCATTGATTTTGCTGGTTGTACACTGTAATTAATAAAAGAAACATTTTCGAAACAAAAACAATAGATTATAATCAATATATATCTTTTTTAATTGTTTGGCTATACATACTCTGACATAATCGTGAAATTCTAAGCGGGAAATATTTTCATATTTTATAAATTGGTGTGAAAGTAGGCTACACAATAGGTTCCCGATTTAGTTGAAAGAATTTTTATCAAAAAAGAAATTACTGTAATCATAATTACTGTTAAAATTTTAAATCTACTCGGAACAACGTAAGTAACATATCTACAATATTACATAAATTTCTAAACAAATGAAGCTAAACTTTTGTATTAAAAATATTTTGATTTATTAAATAATAATCAAATATTGTTTAATATTTTTTATTTTATAGTAAAATAAACTAAGAATAAACAAACGTTATTCATTTAAGCAGCAAAATCATAGAAATGTATCAGAATGTATGGAAAAATGAACAGGAAGTGTAAAAACATAGTTGTGAACAATCAAGAGTAGCTTTATTGTAGTGTTACTAGAAAAAATATTTTTGGAATTAAAATAATTTTTAATATCTATAAGGAATGCATGATCACAATGAAAGATTAGTGTTAGAAAAGTTAAAAGGGAAAATCAATACGGTTTTGAAATTGTTATTGTGTCACTGAAGAAAAGTGAAAATTTGCTGAAGTTTGGTTTATAGAATTAGAATATTTTTCATCCAGGTAGATTTTGCTACAGAATTTAAAAACTTACAATAAATTCACATTAAAAGAAAGCTTTTTTTTAATACAAAATATAAAAACAGTCTTAAATAACTGATATATAATTGAAGAAAGTATAATCACAATTGGGCTGAACAACAATGTATAATAAAAACGAAAATTCTGGACGTGGAAGAGATTTAATAAACTATTAGTGAAGAATAGAAACAAATCGATTTACATAATCAGTTAGTAGGCTGATTATATAAATAAATATGATTGTATAAATTTTACCCACGGTTTTAACCTTTTCTGATTAACTCCTGAAAAAAAATTAAAAGTAGTATTTTAAATACATAAAATCGTAACAAACAAATAAGGACCATGTTTTTTTTCCGGAATTTTTATTCTTTATAGACTTAATTGTACAAACAACTGACTATGTTGATGAAAAACTCTTCAGTAAATGAAATAAAGTTTTTTAAAAATATTTTATGAAAAATTTATAGGTTTAAAATTTAAGAAAATAACTTGGATTTTAACAGAGTCAAAATTATTAAAAATAAAAATCCGAAGAATGCTTGTTTTCTTTAACGGAAACTGTTTCCAGGTTTTTTTTTGTGAATTCATGCTCTTTTTTATTTTAATTCAATGATTATATGAAAAACATTGTATTAATATATTTAATATAATGCTCTTAAGCTAGTCTCAGGTATTAATTAACTACACAGATTATAAAGAAAAAATATACAGATCACAATAATTTATAGAACCGATTTCGCGCAGTTTTGGTTGTCAATTAGTCAGGATTATATCAGACTAATCCTTTAAACAACCACAACGATAATAATCAGATGGATTTTAATGAATATGTTTAGTGGAAGAGACTTATGTAATCGTTTATATATGCTTTTCCGTTTATATATGATGTAAACAATTCAAATTTTCTACAAATGAATAAAAGCTTTTTAAAATTAGTTTTTATAGTCTACTCTTTATCTACTCTTTGTATCTACTTTTCATTAGAAAATTTATTTAATTTTGTGTTTTGTAGCTATTATATATATATATATATATTACATTTTACCATAATAACATATATATGCTATGTGAAAAATTATATAAGAATGATGAGGGTGAACTGATGAAAGTAAGATGTAGAATTTGTGTTTGACTTTAGCGAGGAAAGACAAACCGAAGATCCTACCCATTACTATTACACACCTTTTACTTCACGCACTAGCTGCTTTTATTTCCGAGTCCCTTAGGAAAAATGTACTACTTACTACTCACACTTCCTGTGACTGCGAACAAACGAAGGGCTTTCTAGAAAATTGGAAAAAGTCAATACTGATATAAATAACCTTTCTCTTTAAATTTATCTTCCTGTTACATGAATTTTAAAATACTCTTTATATTTTGTTTTAAAAATATAAATTATTATTAGTAACATAAATGTAGCATGAAGGTACAGTAGAATAAGTATGAACTAACCAGAGATACACTAAAATTTAATTTGAAAAAAATATTTTATTAATTTCATCCGATATTAAAAATAAAACATACTAAAAAGTCAATTTTTATAAAATCGGTTTTGTAAAATAGGCCTACTCATTTCTATGGTTGTATGTAATGATAACTCTGAATTATTAACTAAATTAAAATTTGAACTAAATTCAAAATAATTTAATCATTACTAATTTTAATTTATTATTGATATGCGAATAGAGATTTATTTACTTACTGAGATTTTGAAATTTATTTACTTCTGATTTTTTAACAAATGCACTTATTAGAAATTATGAAAAAATCTTTTACCACATAATATGCTTGTTGACTTAATATGCTTTAGCTTTATGCGTAATAAAAAAGAATTTTAGAATACATTCATGATGATAAAGAACTTTAACTTAAATTTTTACTTAATACATACTAAAATTACTTACTTATAGATTAAATATCAGTACGGCTATTAGTTCTTAAATTTTTTAAAATTGTGTCTTGTGACAAAAAAAAAATGGTCCTGAAAAATATTATTTTTGTATCATTTTGTATTTTCAAGAAGTTTGTTAGAACATCGCCGGTAAGAGTCCACGGAACTGGACGGCACGGCGAAGTCAACGAACTATGTTTACAGTTCCAAACAAGACCTAACCTAAAATTGAAATGAAAATGGCAAAATAAATTTAAAAAATAAACATGAAACAAAAAAATAAACATAAACTAAAATAAAATAATAAAATAAAAAATAAACATATTTCTATTCAATTCGATTTTTAATAAAAAATATTTTCAGAGAATGATCTCGAATAAACTTGATAATATACTTGAAATAATAAAATATAAAAGAAAATCTACTACAGCTTGTTTTGATAGTAAATGCTCTTATATAAATGAAAGTACTGAAGATTAAATATTTTTTTTTTTAATTTCCATCACTTTATTAAAAAACAATAAAATATTAGAAAATAATTAATTAAAAATAAATATTAATTTACAAGAGATTATAGATATTAATAAAACACAATAACCACGAACAGTAAGAAGGTGCTGCAAATGTGACAACAAAGATTTATAACATAAAATAGAAATAAATTCGATGGGTAAAATTTTTATTCTATAATTATAACTATTTGTACTAATTGATGGAGAAATAAAAAAAA
>JAAAKQ030043209.1:0-16611 GCA_010016005.3 Zanna intricata
TACAGCTGTTTCCGCCCTGGACGTGGAACGTAGATGGAATGTTCCGGACGTGGGGATTATCTACCTCAGGGCAATTTCTATTATTAATTGAATTTTTACATTTTTTTCTTTTTACTAATAATTTTCAATTTCTAAGGCTTTTAATTTTGAAAAATATACTTTATATTTAGTTTATTTTATTAATTTAGTAATTTATTTTTTTCTCTATATTTATATTACCAATAAATATTTTTTTATAAAATAATCAGAGTGATATTATAGTATGGAGACGGTTTGTATTTCAGATTTGAGGGATAGTAGGATATAAAAACAAGGGCATATCAACATTGTTACAAAATTACTACTTTATATAGTATTTGAATTTTTTTGGCCTCCATATTGAATCAATTTTTTTTTTTAAAAAGGAAGGTGGACGTTTGATGTGTGATTTTTAATAAAAACTTTTGCGAGAAAAACTTTGGTGAATATCATTTTTCGACAAATGCCTTCGTTTAAGAATTACAAGCAGTCAAATTTGCAAAAACTGAAAAATCGCGGTAGTAATAAAATAATGTAAAACGCTTCTTAGTAACGTTTTATTTCGTATTACTCTAGAATTACATCCAATAACAAATTTCAAACAGTTACTGTTGGAACGAAGGCTCAAATACTAATAAACACAGCTTAACAATAATAAACACCACTAATAATAATACACAAAAGCTAATAATTTTCAACTCTACGAATTAAATGACTATGTCAGTTGATATTATTTACTTTAATTATCGCAATATATAATTTTAAAATTTACAGATGTATCCGAAGTACTTCCGGGAATTTCACAACCAATTCTCTTGAAAATAATGGAAAAGATTCGTATAAACATATGTCTTAAAATTCTTAGTTTGCGAATTACGGCTAGTGAAAGATTTTGCTCGGGTTAGAGCTACCCAATAGAAGTAACATTGTACTGAAACCTTTAGGACGTCAATTAAGGGGCAGAATTAGTAATCTCATTTAGCTTTTGACCTGAAAAATCGAATAAAATAGGTCACTGAACAGTATCTGAGATAACCCATAAATGGGTAAAAATTTAATTACCCAAACTAAAATTATGTAATTTCTAAAATTAAACATTTTAGAAAATCCATAAATTGGGTAAAAATTCCTGTTTATGTTCGACATAAAATAACTTTGTTAAACAGGTAATAAATACATAACGATTTTAAGTAAAACTTGGAGAGTATTTAATTCTATACAAATTAGCCTAAGATAAGTTGAATAAAACAAAGAAAAGTAAAAAAAAGTCGAATTTTATTGAGGAACAGTGCATTACTACATTTTATAGAAAAATATGGTACTTATTTAATGTAAAAAAAAACCAAATTCTTTTTTGATGATCTGAAAAATTTTTTACAACAAAACCTACTCTTAAAAATTCCTGTGAAAGAACTTTAAAGATGAAACTGGAAATTTTACAATTGTAAAGAAGAAAAATATATTACGTAGGTAATAATATTTTTATTAATGAAAGAAACACAATAAATTAATTATTTCAAAGTTGTCAATTAAATAACAGCTGATCAACAATGCGCAATGCCTTATTAGTATTTAAAACATTCTGTAAGGTACATACACGAAGTATATCGGGTACTGTGTACTGTGCTGTAGTTAGCAAAGGTTTTCTGTGAATTTTAGTTTGTACGTGATCGGGAAATAATAGAGATAATTTCCTAGTTATCTAAAAAAGAGGAATACGCTACATGATATTCATTTTGGGAGTGTATAATAGTAATTCTATAGCTACTGCAGTAGAATATGAAGTAACCTTTTTCAGATCGCAAGATTTCAGATCCCAAAACATTACGCAATTTTTCGCAGTCTTAGGGAAACAGGTTCACTACCTAGTATTCGCACCAGCTATCTGTTCAATATGGTGCAGTTTCTGATTAAATTATTATCGATGCAGTTCAGTACATTCCAGACGTCAGTACATAACGTCTTTAAATATATATCGGAGTTTCGTATCCGATGGTTTGGAGGATACTTAAACAAAACATGTTTTATCCTTATCGTAAACAACCAATGTTGAACTGACTTAACATCTACATCCAGAAAACGGTCCGCTTTGCTTGAAGTTCTGAAACTGGTTGAATACAAATCGACAACTGTACAAGTTTTTTTTATTTACTGACGAGGCAAATTTCACTCGATATGACGACTAAAACTTACCTAATGAGCATATACGGACAGAAGCATTTACTTCTGCCCATGATGTATTGGTAGAAGGTAATTTTCAACACTGATTTAGCGTCAGGTACGGCTTTTTTCACAATTAGCTGTTTGGACCGTTCTTATTACCTGGCCGCTAACGTGCCGAGGTCTACTTGTAATTTTTTCTAGAAAGAATTGCCGCAGATGCTTGAAGACATTCTTCTGTCGCTGAAATGCAAAGTATACTTCTAGACGATAGCGCGCCTCCCTACTTCTTTTTTTTGTACCGTAACCGCTTACTTAAATCATCATTTCCCTGAGAAATGGATCGGTCGTGGAGGTCCACATATCTGGCCACCAGGATCATCTGATCTAACATTTTTAAATTTTTGCTGATAAATATGAAATAAATATGAAAAATATTGTTTACAAAACAAAAATACATTGGTGAGGAATTAATTCTCCGCATTATGGATGAGCAAATTAAGGTCAACCCTGAGGAACTAAAAAGAGTAACAAGAGCAGTACAGAAGGATGCCAAGAAATGTGTTGGAAAAGGTGGGTTTATTTTTTAACATTTATTATACTATGTATACACTAGTGTATACATACCAGTTACGTTGGTATCTACCAAATACGTTGGTAGTACACTAGACCAAAGTGCGTGGTCTAGTGTACTGTTTCTAAATAAAATTTTATTTTTTCTTTGTTTTATTCAACTCTTCGTGTACACCATTTTTTCCCAGAATTAAATACTCCACAAGTTTTGTTGATTACCCATTTAACAAAATTATTGTACGTGAAACATAAAAAAAACAGAGGTTTTGCCCCATAATTTATTGGTTTTCACTCCAGATTGCTCAAAAATTACTGCAGATACGGTTCTGTTAACTATTTCGTTTCGATTTTTCACGTCAAAAGCTAAATGAAGTTAGTAATTCTGCCGCATAATTAACTTCCTGAAAATTTCAGTACGACTTCATTTCACCAGGATAGCTGAAATCCAAATAAATTCTTTCATTCGGATTTCTAGCTGTAATTATTCGGTTATTGCTGTTCTTATTCGGTTACTAGCTACAACTCGCAAACAAAGAATCATAGAACATGTATTTACATGAACTTCTTTCATTATTTTCACGAGTACAATAGGCGTGGAATGTCCCGGGAGAACTTTGTGGTATACTCTGTACACATAGATGTATATATTTACGTATGCCAAAGTTTGTTTGCGATCACGCAAGACTCAAATTACCGATTTGTTTGAAATTTTCAGGATTCATTCATGTTATTCTAGAGTAAGTTTTAAGTCATAGACCGAGGCCCTAGCCCCCTTGGGAGTTAAGATATTAAAGAAACAAAAATGGATCCTTTTTACTTCATTATATTTCTGTCACCATGGCAACAGAGATATAATGATGAAAAATGACTAATTTTTTAAAAATTTTATTTGTAAAATATTTTATACAATCATGAGGATAAAGAACGCGTCGAGGATCCAGGGGTCGGAGCCCTCTCGCTAGACGGTCGGGCGAGCCAACCGAGCCGCCTAAGCAAGTTGACCGGCTAGTTTAATTTTTTTTTTTTTTTTTTAGATTAAATAAGAGGTAATAATAATTCTGAATATAGTCTAAATTTTGTTATAGTATATGCTTGTGTTATTAATCATGACGTATCTTAAATATCTTTCCGTCATTTATATATTGGGTTTTTTCTTAAAGATATACGGTACATCATGAATAATACAAAGGAAAGAAAAGAAAAAAAAAAAATCAACAAATTTTTTTTATATGTTTTTCTGTTTAATTAACGTGCAAGCATGTTTTTGTGTTTGATGATTTATCATTTGTAACATTGATATCTTTTAATTATCTCTTCATTATTTTTCTTAATGTTGTTTCCTTTTTATAAATTTGTCTGTATTAAATTTAATTTTTATAATTTTTTTTTTAAATTGTAGTTGTGTTTTAAAAATTCTTTTTTTTTTAATTTTCATTATTGTTGAGAAAATTAAGTTCTAGGTAGGTGGGAAACCTGTATATATTGCTACCGGGTACGTATTTGATGTTTTCGTTGTATTACGCTGAAAATATAACTTGAGGGTATTTTGTACCTCATTCATCAAAGAGTGTGTCAGATCCAATTTGCGTCAGGTATTTTCTGCCTCCTCTAACTCCCTACTACTACTACTACTTATTTCTTTTTACTTATTATTATTATCATCGTTTGCTGATAAATCATTACAATATATCGAACTCGGGTCTCGTGGTTTCGCTTCTGTTCTTTCTTTGATTCTCGACGCTCCCTCGTTACACTCCATTATAAAATACCTATTTATTATTAGTATTATTATCATTATTATATTTTGAAAATTACTTACGACAAATAAGATATTTTGCATAATAAGTTTTCTTTAAAAGATTTTTAATGATCCCATCATCTTGGAAAAATTATTAATTGTTATTATTTTAGATTAAAATTTTTAATAAAAATTATAATTTATATTACAGAAATTATCATAGATATTCCGATTAACAATTATATGTTATTAATTTAATTTTAATAGTAATAATAGTAGTAATAATAATAATAAATTTATATATTGTAGGGCTTGGCCACCCATTGTATTGGAGGTGATTATTTTTCTATAGTTAATTTCCATATGAGATATTAATTAAATTTTATTTTGTCGTTAAATTGAGGTTGTTATTATAAATTATTAAAATATTGTGTATTTTTTTAATATAATGACTCATAAATTTTAAAAAGAATATTTATTATGATTAACGTCTTATTTATCCAAAATTAAGAGTTTATATAGTATTTTTATGTAAAAAAAAGCAACAAAAGTAGGATATTTAAAAAAATACTGCTGTCAAAATAAAAATAAAAAGGATTATTTTATTTCAATTTTTGCAGCAGTTCTTTTTTTAAATATCCTCATTTCTCGTTTAAATATAGATTTTTAGAAGTTGGCTCTAAATTAAAATTATTACAAATTAAATATCCCTTAATTGAATAAATATTGAAACTTTAGAAGTTGAAAAAATTAAATGATAAAAAATAATAATAAATTTTAAAAAATTGTCAAAAATTAAAAAAAAAAAAAAAAAACAATTCGTTCTAAAAAGTGAAACATATTTTGGATTTCAAGAACGACTATAATTCGAGAGCGCCCCAAGATTTTCTTTTAGTCATACATAAATTGAACATTTTTTTTAAAAAGTAATTCTCTTGAAAATAATTTTTTTGATAACAACGTTAAGTTTTACTTTTTTAATATGAATTGTTTTTACTTTATCTTTTGAGAAAGGATGTTTAAATTTTTTATCTTATTTTCTACTTATTAGTCAAAATTAAATAATGTAATTTTTATCAAATTATATGTATATAAATTTTAAAAAAAGTTGAAAAAGAAAAAAGGAGATGAAGTCTCGATTCAAACCGATATGGTTTACCTTGTAAGATCCAGATAATTAAAATTTTATCTGGCTATAACTGTGGAACCAATGATTATAAGTACTTATGATAGATATATCGTTAAAAATCTCTCAATGAGGGCTTATTACTACAGTTAATAGAAAGCCCAAAATTCAAATTTTTTTGGATTTTGGACTTTTTTGGACACTTTTCGTGCCAAAAAGCTTATTACTTCCTTGTACTAATAATATAAAAGCTCTCTTTGTTTACAATAAAGGTCTTAAAATTCTATCAAATAAAACATAATTCGATAAACATAATATTTACGTAGGTATTAATTATTAATAAATGGGCTGATCTTTAGAAATTTTCAAAATTACAATACTCAAACTTACTTAAATCGAAGATGTTGGATAAATGCATACCAAGTTTATTAAAATTTCTCGATTATTTCTTAAAATTAATTTTTAAAAAAATACAAAATTGTACTCACAGAAATTAAATGAGATAAACAATTTGTCCGTAAAAACGTTTTTATTTATTTTGATGACCTGAGTCAGTTCTTAATGTCTGGCCAAAACCTCCTATTATACTTTGTATATATCATAACGCTTATATTATACAACGATGGGGAAAAATTGAAAACTGTCTTCAAATTATTAGTATGTAGGAAACAATAAAAATTTTTTTAATTTAAAATATTTTTTATCTAATAACCTATAAAAAAAAAATACAATGGAAAAACTTCCATTTGAGATTAAAAATATTAAATTCTGTAAAATCGGTCCATTAAATAAAGATAAGGCTTGAAAAAATATTAAAAATGTGATGTGGACTCGACATGATTTCCTTGTACGCCTGTTAAATTACATATATATTACATATTACACTAATTGTATATTACGTATACGTTTTTTGCTGCACTTCATTTAAACTTATTTCATTTGAAAGTGAGAAAATGATAAAGTGGAAGAAAATGTTAAAACCAAAGAAAGGATAAAGAGTTTAAGAGAAGATGATAAATATAAAGAGAAAGAAAACGTTAAGACTAAGGAAAGAATACAAAGATTAAGTGAGGATGATGAATATCAAGAGATAGAGAGAGAGAGAGTGTTAGAGAGAATTTGAACACTAGAGAACGTTCACACAAATTAAGATCAGAAGAATTATATCAAACTAATAGCTCTTTAGTTGATAATTTATTTTACTTTATTTTATTTTTTCATTTTTAAAAATACATTAAATTTCATTTCACTAATAACTTTTAACTTTTATTATTATTATTGAATTATTATTTATTGTTAAATTTTGTTTTCACAGTTACTGATTGATAATTATTAATAAATCAATATATATTTAAATTAAAACAAAAATTAAAAAAGAGTTGAAAAATGCAAAAAAGGAGATGAAGTCTGATTCAAACCAATTTCTTTGTAAGATCCAAATATTTCATATTTAAAATTTATTTGGCTATAATTCTGGAACCAATGAAAATAAGTACCAATTATGATATATCGTTGAAAACCTCTCAATGATGGCTTATTGATTGCAGGCAGAAGGGGAGGTGCTTAACTAGATGTTACAAGTCCTAAATCTAAAATTTCAACATTCTATGGCTAATCGTTTTTGAGTTATAGGAGATATATACAGACGTCACGCCGAAACTAGTCAAAATGAATTCAGGGATTGTCAAAACGGATATTTCCGTTGAAAACTGAAAACCGAAATTTTTCGCGATCATAATGCACACAACTTAACTTCGTACAAGGAAGTAATAACTATTTATAAATGAGAAAGTTATTACTTATTAAACGGCCTACAAAAGAGTAATCGTTTCTCTCCTACATACAATCTAGGCAAGGGCAATGAGTAATGAGTAATGAGGCATTTATCTCAACATATTTCTGGAATTTTTTTCTCGTTTTAAACGAACGAATTCTTTTTTTTTGCTTTGAGTTAAATTATTAATTTTAATTCAAAAACATTTTAATGATGAAATAAATTTTTATTGCTTAACAGAAAATTGATACAGTAATAAAATACCGATCTTCTTGTTTTTCGACCGTTATTTTGAATCGTTTTATTAATGTACAAATTCATCGGTAAAAATATAAATAAGAGACTAGTATATTTTTTATTTTAATATTCTTCCTATTGTAGTATCTGCCGATTTTAAATCCACTTTTTCAGATTTAATTGTTTATTAAAATGTTTATGTAATTTAAGTTTTTTTTAAATATTGCTCATCATCTGAGAAAACTAATTAATAGTTTTTTAATACTGAATAATAATTAATGAATTATCTGCTGTATATAAACTTCTTCCGATTTAATGTAATACGAACTTATACATTGAAAAGTACCTTATGTGACTTAGTAATTTTGTTTTTAATTTGGAGATGTCCAGAATGTACTAATATCCCCGTACCTCGTCGAACAACTTATTTTTTTATTACAACTTATTTTATTTCGTTGCCTCCCCAAAAATTTGTTGAGGTAGGAGTCTAGTTCACGAGTCATTCTGCACTCTTTTCTGTTCGGTGTTCGACAGCTCTCTTTTATTATCATTGACTGATTATGTGGACTAGTAATAAATCTGCAAAACCTTTTTTGCGATTTACAGATAAATATTTAAATATTTGCGCCTTGATTATTCGAAATCTAATTAAATAAATCGGGTAACAAAATTCATATCCGGTCGGATGTATCTCTCATATTCACATATAGAAAACTGTCTTAGTAGTGCACATCGCCAGACACCCGTTATTGTAAGTATAACTTGCCGATGGAACAACAGAATGTTTCGAATCCTGCCCGGTACACTTATTACAATAAGATTTTGGAACAAAGAAATAGAATAGACTTCTTACTTGTAATTTTTGTAATTTATCAGTGGTTATGGGAGATGTTTAAAATAGTTTATTTGGAATTTTTATCGTTTAGTTGTACATAATCTTGTAAGCCAAGAAAATACTGTGTCAAATGAACCTGCAATCGGTCTTTGCATCCTTGCGTATTGTAAATGACTAATCGTAATCTCTCCTGTTTAGCGCACATTATCACATTAAAGAAATTCATTAAAAGACCTTATTTGTACTGTCTGTTATGATATAAAATGCTTTTATGAAGAAAAACCTCTTTTATGTATAGCGTAAAATAAATTTAATAACTTATTTTCCTTTTATAACCAATTAGAATTTTTTTGTTTATTTATTAAATTTCTATTCACCTACCCCTTATTCTCAGAAACGTATTCCTCATATAAAATAAAATAGATATTTCGTATCGATAAATACAAATCTAGATTGTAGTATTTTCTTTTAAATAAGTGAAAGCGTAAAAATGGTTTATAATAAAAGAATAAAAAAACTTTTGCATATTATCAATGATATTATTTAAAATATGTTTAAATACATTGTTTTTTTTGTTTTTTTTTTTTTTTTTTTTTTTTTAGTTGAAAAAGATTTCTTTTTTTTAATTAAAATTCAAGAGGTTTTTTAAAAATTCACATACCCAGGGTCGATCAAGGGGTCAGGTTATCAAAAACAAAAACGTCTGTACGTACTGTTAATCAATACCTGTCGTGATTTGTTAAAGTGAAAACTTTTTTTGACGCGTTGTGCCGGCCACTTTTGGTCATAGACTTTTGCATGGAGAAAAAAAATAGCTGACTCGTAATCAAAAATCATCACGAGACGCTAAGCATGTATATAGGAGAGAAAGATACGGCGGGTGAATCTATACATATATGCTTATAATATATATAGAATGAGAGGTGGGAGAAATACCATCGATGATCCGTCGGCGATTTCCGATACACTTCTCATTCTTTTACTCTCTCACTTTCTCTCTTTTTGAGTACTTACGCGTATGCGTATATACATTTACATCAATATACAGTAAAGAAAGACGTTGATTCCACTTCTCTTTCTTTCTTCCGCTCTTTTTCTGAATACCGGTACGCATATACATATACATTAATACAATATAGAAAGACTGTTGTAGTTATTCGGAGGACGTTGCTTTGTAGATATGTTTGTGTATACCTATACGTATTGTTAAGTTGTTTAAATAAAATTAATTTTAAAATAATTATTTAAATTCAGTATCAAAAGTTTTAGTTCAGTTTTATTATCAAATTGTTTAATAAACCATAACAATTTATTATAAACAGATTTCTTAAGTAGTCTATTAAGTCCTTTTAAATGAATAATTTCATACATCAGAATCAGTAATAAAATCAAATATTATTTATTAACCCATGATCAGTACTCATTGTTTTAAGTTTTCACTTCTGTTGGCCAGTACCGCGACTGGGTACTTATTTTAGTTTAAAATAGATACGAACACGGTTTATTATTACTAAATAACACGATTTTTGCATTTCTAATAAAGTCCAATAAATTATATATATATTCAGGCTAGAAATTTAGAATCTAAGTTAACATACCGTTGATTCCAAATAGTACGGAAATCTATCGTGAGATGATTCTATAGCCAAAAATAAGTGATTTCAACTCTGTATATTTTACAAAATCTTTCACAAGAATGGAAGTTTCGTTAAAAAAAAATCGATGATTTTACTGTTTTCTTATATTTTACAATTTAATTTTTTTTTGGAGGGGGGTTAATTTTATATACTTGGATAAGTATTGTCACAGATTCAGTAGTTTGTAATTTGATTTTTTTTTTGTTTTTATTTTTCTATACTATTTTATATTAATATGAAAGACTTATAGACGAGGCGTGTTTTTAAAGTAAGTACCGTTTTGAAATCGAGCCGATGCAGCGCTGCGGTCGATGTCTTGCACATGCGCATTGTGTACCTACATCTGTTGGCAAGCCACAGACGCCATTACGGCCAAAATCGATCGTTTTTAAAATTACCTTTGCGTATTTAAAACGCCTCTGCCGATCGAGAATCTCGCCGACTGTGAAATACGTGCTGTTATTCGTTTTCTGTGTGCTAAAGGCGAAAACCGGTTGAAATCCACCGTCAGATTTGTGAAGTCTATGGACAAAACATTATGAGTGATGGAACAGTACGGAAACGGGTTAGAGCTTTCAAGGATGACCGAACAAACGTTCATGACGAGGAACGTAGTGGGCGACCTTCAGTGATTACTGACGATTTGGTGCAAAAAGTCGATGAAAAAATTAAAAAAAAAAAAAAAAAAAAACAGACGCTTCACGATTTCTTCATTATTATTGGAGTTCCCTCACGTTTCAATAAGTGTTCTTTACGAAATTGTTAGTGAACGGTTAAAGAACCGGAAATTGTGCTCACGGCCGTGTTGCAGTGGCTGTTAAATCAGGCGGCAAACTTTTATGATGATGGAATTCGAAAGCTTGTGGTTCGGTATGATAAGTGCCTTGAATGCAACTAGGTAGAAAAGTAGATTAAGATACTGGCTTTCATGTAAAAATAAAATTATTATGAAAAGTCTCTTTGTTTTTTTTTTTTAATTTCAAAACTGTACTTACTAACGGTATAAAACATGCCTCGTATAAAAAGAACATATGGAAGTCTGAAGTTTATAAATAAATTCATTGTTTTATAGGGATTAGTACCTGTCTGGTACTTTAAAAAATTATATAGAAGAAAATAGAACGAGTTACTCGCCAAATATGCCCTTTTTATAATTTATTTATTTATTTTTTTTTTTTACTTTATGAAATAATAATTCGTTCTTGAATTTTTTCGTGGAAATGAAGATTAAAAAAAAATAAGTTGAGAATTTATTTTATTCAGTGCAGTTGAAAATGTTCGTAGTATATAATGATGAAAAATCAGGAATAGTCTAAGTTATATATCTCGAGAAAGAGAAAAAAATAAAGAGAGGGTTCAGAGTGAAATCCGCCTAATACGTTGACTCTGTAAAATACTTAATTTTTTATGCTTACGTGTCCTATTTTCTTTGTTCCTTTTTCATAGAATAGGATAATGATAACTTTTGATGAAATATTTATAATGTTCTGACTAAAATGGAAAATTAACCTTCCCTCTAGAAACTTAAAAGCCGTCTAGAGAATTTTTTTTTTTTTTTATTTGAGATTGTTTCATCATAATACAAGGAGTACCCTTATTCACAAATACATACACCTTATTATTTATGTAACAGTTTTTTTGCTGTGTATTATTTTCATACTGATGTTTTTTGAGGTGTTATATTATTGTGATTTCACTTTATTATCATTGACTACTTGAATTTAATACGTATAAATTATCGTAAAATAATTTAAGAATTTTTAATATTAACTTTGTCATTAGTATTTTTTTTTTTGTTTTTTTTTTTTTTTTTTTTTTTTTTTTTTTTTTTTTTTTTAAATATTTTTTTTTTTTTTTCTTCCCAAGATCACCATAATTTTTGATAGAGTCGTTTTTTGCTCGTATCTAGTCATTTTGATAAAAAAAAAATATATAAGTGAGTGTTTGTGCGTGCGTGTGTCGTAGTGTTTTTTTTGCCCTTATATTTCAGGATTGACCGAACTGATTTGATTCGAATTATTTTTATATATGGGGAATTGATCATATTTTTTTTCCTAAATCTGTTAAGGGAGAGGGATATCGCGAAAAAACCGCATTTCTTTATATTAAGTTTAAACGAATTATTTTTTTGACATTTCGTCATTTTAGTTAAAATACAATATGATATAAATACAATATAAAATACAATGTTCATAAATTTATTTCAGACTGTTTTTTTATAGTTTACTGCTCTTTTCCATGTAATGGTATACGTTTATTAGAAGTTTTAAAGAACATATATTTAAATGAAAAGAGTCACTACAGAGTTGTACAATAGTAAAAAATTAGTTCTTTGAATAGATAGCGGAATATTACAAACTGCTTGTAGTAAAAAATCTGTTAGATTTCTAAGACAGAATATGATTTTTTTTTTTTTTTATGACAAAAAATCAGAATTTGTAAAGGTGGATGCGAGTAAAAACAAATGAATATAATCTTTTTATAATGTTTATTTACGATCTTTTATGTATATTATGTATGATATGTGAATGTAGTTTTATGGAAAATATATTTTATCCGGAATAAGAATGCAGTGATGTGAATTTAATTCATCTTATGCTTTCATATGACCTCATGAATACTAAGCTGAAAATGTTGTAAAAGACATGATGTGTGCCAATTTCTGCATTTATCTTGTGAAATCCTGCTTTTGAAATTTCTGAATGAATTTTTTTTATAATATTGTATTAATATTAAAGATGGACGTAAATTATTTTCCGGTTGTCTTCTTTATAAAAAAAGCCACAATGAAGAAAATATCTTTTTATTTTCTTTTATAAAAAAAATACATTATTTTTTTATTATAAAATTTGATGTACATGGTCGCTCGTTATTTACTCTCTATGTAACTCATTGTTCAGTTTATTTACTGTGGTTGACTTCTTTTTTTCCTTTAGAACACAATGTCGTATTTTATTACGGCGAAAATTTCTTGTTTTGCTTCAAATAGCCAGTTTTACCATAACTTAAATAAAATATACTCGACTTACATAAGTTTTAAGTTTTTTTTTTTTTCGGAGAAGTATTATAGTTCGTAAAAAATCATTTTTTCATTCTATAATACTAATATTTATATACATACAAGCCCATAATTTTTTTTAACAAATAAATTCACTCTAGTAATATTCCTTCTTTCACTCTAGTAATATTCCTTCTCCTTTATATTTTCTTTTTTTGTTGTTACATTCCAGACCCGTTTAGTCAAAAATATTAATCAGATTTTCTTTGTATTTATTTAATTATGTTATTTGTTTATTTTCTTCTTTTGTTCTAATTTGAATATGTTTTATTTCTATTAGCAACGCCTTTTCTTTCAAAGGGTCTAGCAGCTAATCTTTGATGTTATAAAATAAAACTTCTTGTTTTATCAATTTGAAAATAATTTTCCCCTAGAATTTCTTCTACATACTACATCTTTGTCAAATATTTATTGTTAAAATTATTTTTTTATTTTTTTTTATTTATATATATATATTCTATGTAAATTTTACTTTTGATTACTGAAGAATATTTAATTTAAGTCTTAATTGCATACAAATACATCACATAATTACAAATTAATTGTAATTTAAGTTAAATAAACGTAATTATAGGGAGTGATCCACGAAGCATGTAACAAACTTTAACGAAATGTTCTATTGATGAAAATTAAGATAAAAGTTCATTAAAACAAAGATTCGGAAACGCTTCGTTAGCGAGTCTTAGCCGGTGAAAGTCTGCACCTTCTGTAAAAGTAAGACAAATTTTAAAAATTCAACAGTTTTTTATTTATAAATTTTAAAGTGAAGATGACCGTTTTGATTCACGACGTGTAACATACCCACAGGATTACGGTAGCTTCAAGGCAGTGTTTTGTCAGTTCTTTAAAATTGTTCAAGAGGGAATGGACTGAATATCTATTCTTCGTATACCGCCCCCGCAAGAAAAAAATTGCTTGCTGTGAGATGCGTCGATCTCGCTGGCTATGGAATATTAAAAGTTCTGAAGTTAATTTAATCTAAAAACGATTGTTTAATTGTATTTATTGATTACATATCTGTGCGATTAGTTCTTCCATCCTCTTCAACTACGTTTTAAGATTTTTTTATTGGAGGAGAGACAACAATTCTTCATTTCGTACAAATAGTTCTGCTTGACGGTAATAAGAATCCAATCTTCGTCTTCAAATATATATATTACCAGCTGTTCCAGAGGGTTCCTCTGTTTCGTGAAATACGGTAACCTTAGTACTGTGCAGTGGTTCTTGACGTATTACATTAGGGGGTGGTTATTTATCGATATCAGTAGCATTGTTTAATGGTATAGCTACGTAAGTAAAACTATGATTCATCAATCATTAACATAATTTGATTAACTTCTTCCTTAAAAGGTTATAACATTTTAATGAGTGCAAAAGTTTATTTTGAATTCAATCAGCCTTTATATAACAGGAAATTAAGAGAATCTCCTAGATTTTGACGTGTGTAAAAAAAGTCTGTAAAGTTTTTTGTAATTTTTACTCTTCTTGTCCTATTTTTTTATTTTTTTTATTTTTTTAATGAAAACTCAGTATAAATTTTGCAGTATTCTGTTCAACTTATCTAAATATTTTTTTGAAATGTTGCTTAGTTCTGCGCAAGGAGACTGATTTTCGTTATTTTATTTTGTTTCCTTTAACTGTAAAAATAAACAACTTCAAGTCAGTAAAAAAAAAAAATAAATAAATAAAAATAGAATAATAAAAATAATTGATTGTTGCGGAAAGAGAATAAATAAGAAACAGAAATATATACTCAATTAAGAATCACATTAAAATAAAATAAAACTGTACACAAAAATACGTATAAAAAAAAAAATTATATTACAATAATAAAATAGCAACGTAATAATTCCGACACCCTTACTCTCTTGCAATCAGAAACGCACTAATTTTCATGAATTCCAATTCAAATCACTACTGTGACTCAGTGCATAAGCGCGTATGAGAATTACACAATCAACATAACCGTTAGTTAAAAATACATATGCAGTCATCATGACCCTCAAAGAAGGCAATATTGTTTGGGGTCAAACAATAATACGTCAAACAATATCACTAGCATTAGATAACACAGATAAAGAAACTTCAACAATCTATCTTGAGAATCACAACGACCCACGCTTCACGCCAATCTTCATCAAATTCACATGCACAACTTCAGATAAACTATTGCAGAATATCTAAATTTCAATGAATTTGATTTAGTTGTTTTGGAAATTTTCGAGCACAAAATTTTATACATAGGCCTACATATAAGAAAACTCTAATTTAAGTGAATGGTATTTTTTTTACTCCTCATACTCGAAACGTAAAGAAAAAACATTTTCATCCCTCTCCCCCTAACTACCACAATGTGACCGAAAGTAATAAATTTATTCGAAAATTCGGTAAAAGGAAAATATTTTTATACTCTGTTTCATGTACTAACAATTATTTTGGAAAATTTTATCAGCAGGATGACGAAGTATAGCATTAGTCTTTTTATATTAGGTATATTTAAGAAAATAAGTGGAATAACTGAGGTATACGTCTCTAATCAATTAATGTTATGAACGCGCTGATTCGCTTACACTTACATATTCTTTGACAAATACAAATTACCCTACCATACTTAACATGTATAATGCATCTCTGTACTCTTGTGTTTATGTTCTTGTCAGCATTTATATATGTAGCTATTCGTTTATTTGTTTATTAGCATGTAAAATTTCCCACCGTAGTTTTTAGCTGGAATAAAGTATTAAGTGCTAAGTACTTTACGTACTTAGGTAGAACATAAATGGACAAGAGTATTAAAGGTACATGTTTAATATGTTTTCCGTTAATTGTGTTTGGAATACTACACATATTATGTACCCTTATTATGAACATTTCTGTGAGTTTGTAGTCTCTCTTTGCATAAGGCTTACATTATTATCCTTAATTATTTCGTGACCAGTTCTTGTCTCGTGCTTTTTTTATCTCTTTCTTTTCCTTTATATTTTTGTTGTTTTGCTTTAATAGTTTCTTCCATTTATATCTTCTTATTTCTTTTGTTATCTCTATTTTTTTTACTGTGTTGTTTTTTCTTTCTTTTCACTTATTCTTTCTGTTGTTATTTTTCTGAAACTGTAGAAAAAAACCAGTTTAGAAATTTAGACAACTTTTTGTGATGTATCCTCTAAGATTGGATTAAATGTAAAAATATTTAAGAATAAAATTATTACCTCGAGAAAAAACTTTTTATTGACTACAAAAAGAGGTTTCGACTTAATTTTTTTTTTAAATCGAATTTAAAAAAAAATTATATTGTATCGGAAGTTCCTATTATGATCCCATTGTAAGTTTTCCCGTAAAGCTGTTACTCTCTCTTTATCTATTTAGCATCCGGAACTACCGTAAGGTATTATTTCAGAGGATGAATGAGGATGATGTGTATGAATGTAAATGAAGTGTAGTCTTGTACAATCTCAGGT
>JAAAKQ030043220.1:4627-16611 GCA_010016005.3 Zanna intricata
TATTCAATTTGAAATGCCTGGATAATTATGGAAATGGAAGAGTATGGTATGACCAAGAGTATCTGAAAGAAAATATTAAAAATATCAGGAAATCTTTCCTGCACAGTCTTAAAAAATTTGTTAGGTAGGTCAAACTCTAAATCAACTGATTTCAAAGTCAAGAATTCTAAAGTTCAAATCCTAGTAAAGGCAATTACTTTTATACGGATTTGAATACTAGGTCATGGATACCAGTGTTCTTTGGTGATTAAGTTTCAGCTTACCACACATCTCAAGAATTGTCAACCTGAGACTGTAAAAGACGTTTCACATCTACGTTCATCCTCTGAAATACCTTACGGTGGTTCTGGAGGCTAAACAGAAAAGAAAGAAGGTAGGTCAATCTCGAATTAGTTGATGCCAGTAACAGAGTGGAATGTTTTGAGGGAAAAAAAAAATCACATTTGCATCCATATTGTTTAGAACTGTTACAGGTTTTGAAACCTATGGCTATGGTGTGCACACAAACTTCAAAATCAAAATGTCGCAGCATAAAGATAACGACTTTCTTGGTCATATTGTGTTTAGTGATTAGTCATTGTTTCATCTTAGGGGAAAGTTAGCCCATAAAATGTTCCCCATGAACTCTTACAATGCACCTGAAAGAGTTCATAACAATCGAAACAGGTGTCCCTGTTTCCATTACTCCAGATATGTTTGTGAGAGCATGGAATAAACTATCCTATCGAATGAATATGTGCCACATGACAAAAGGTGCTCAACGTTTACAGCAAAAACCTGTAACAGTAACACTTTTATTTTGATTTATTATAAGTAAAAGTTAAGTTTACAGCTAAAATAGCTGTAAAACTCTGATAATTTTTGCACACCCAGTATATTTAGAAAATAATTTAATATTTTTAACATAGTTAACTTTGGGCCATCATGTGAACTCAAAATAATATGATCGTAATCGTGTGGACTAATAATTCACTTTAAAAAAAATCAATCTGTAACCAAATAGCTGACAAATTTTTTCATTATGAGCCAGTCTTTCAATCCTCAGCATACAAATATGCTGGTTTTATTTTTGTAAGTATTAATTACACAGAGAAACAGATGAAAGTTGTAACCTACGTCACAGCTATCCTGTGATGTAAGCATCCTATCCTGAACTCCCACCTTCAGCAGTGTAGCCACAATCAAAATGTGTTCATAAGCCCACCTGTAAATCCAGTGACACATTAAAAACATAATATGTACACTAATTATCTACATGTCTTCAATCATGTTATAGCAGAACATATACACACACATATATATTTTTTTATTTTTGGATAATCTGATTTTACCATAATTACCACTCCCTTTCCCATGAATTGAATCTTCATCACTTCACCACACACAGATTAGTAATAATCTCATTGATATTCAAAGACATTAAATTAAAATCCAAGTGCAGATCCCATTGTATTAACCTTCGCATTATTTATGTAATACTCCAAAGTATATAATTAAAATCACCTAAAAAATTATAACAAAATTCAAAACTATCTTTCAATCCAATTCATTACCCATGTCGAAGAAAAACAAAAATTTTAATTTAATGCAAAGAAAAGTGATTCATTTTTTTTAATGCAAGTAATAAAACATAATAAAAATGTTAAACAATCTAATAATAAGTTTACGTCATAAATTACACTATTAGTTACACAACAATAAGTTTTAGTTATCCTACCTCGCAAATCTCCTCTAGAGGAATCAGGATTATCCCTTGGTCTCATATCTAGATTAATATTCACATCAATAAATCTGGAAGAAAAAAAATAATATCAGTTGAAATAAATGTATTTTATTTTGAAGCGACAAACATCTCAGGGCTACAACTTCATTATAACCAATATTTTTGTCAACAGCATACTTTATGATTCAGCACTGTGTATAAAGATGAATCAAAACTTAAATCTAGTCATAAATTTACAACTACAGATCTAACTTGCTGATACAGTCACAGATTTCAAATGGAATAGAAAACTACAAAATGCTTGTGAAATAAGTATTGTGGTAATACTTAAAAGTGCTCTAAAGTTTTGACCAAAATCTTTTCCCTCATATTTAAAATGCTCATAATATTTTTATTTTCTGAAACAAAATTCAGATAAAAGGAAAAATATATATATTGTTAATCATATTGAGATTCTAAATAAATTATGTTTGCTCAAGACAATTCTTACTGTCAAGTCAATACTTATTAAACCAGTGTACAAACTGAATAACCAAACTGGACTAAACTACATTATCATTTACGTTACAGTATTGATGTAAACAAACTGTTCCTGTGCAAGATCAGTTAAATAAAATCACTCGACTACCATAGCAGACAGAACTAGTCTACTATTGTTGATTTAAGACATCAGCAGCACTAAGATAGCTTATATGTTACGCTAATAATAAAGTAATAATTTTTAATACTGGGATTCTTGTGCTCCGCAGTTTGAGTGAACTCAAGGATATAATCCTCCAATAACTGATTAGAATGTTTATTAATTTACAATAATTATAAACAAATGCTGAATTTAATTTCACATGAATACAGTTCAAGGTCAAAGATTAACAATACTCTTTCCTAAAACAGTCACTTACAAATATAAAAAGTTACATCTGTATGTGAACTATGTCAATATGAAATTAATTTAACTTCACTAAAATGGGATCACATTTGCTAAAAGATATTGCACAAACCCGACTGTTATATCAATAAAAAAAATAAGTACAAAACGTTTACAGTAATAGTACTTTAGTAGTATTTATTCCTCACATGCTTTTTAATACCACATGGAATTATTTAAAAATGTCTGGTTAATAATTTATAGACTTCTACGAACAATATTTGTTTACCACATAAATTGTTTAACTAGCATTCAAATGGAAGTGGATCAAAAAATGCATACAAATCATCCCACAATGCACATTCAATGCCAAATATTAGGTTAACAAGAGGCAACCAAACTTCCTTTTTCTGTTATCTATTGGGCAGAATAAAATATAATTTTCACACAGAACTAAACAAAATGACCGTCAATTCAATGAATTACTTTTTTCAAAAGAATAAATTATTTTACAAAATTAATTTCGGTAAATGAGGTGTTTCAAGTAAACCAAATATCACAAACGCTAAATGCTCGTTTAAATTAATTCACAAGGCATAAACGCGAAAATAAAAATTGGGCTTACCGTCTTTCCTCTGTTCTAGATGCCCATGTTTCTAGCCGCCTGGCCATCTTGGCGACAATTACAGTAAGTTAAGTCGAAATCGGCTGTTCCAATTGAAGTAATTCAAAATTGTAATCGAGGTAACACGGAAACAATAATAACTATACCACAAAAACGTCAAACCAGCACCAGAATGAATCGATGAATAAAAATCTCTCTGCAATTACAGATTACCAACAACACAACAGAAGCCAACTACTTCATCCAAATAAACAACTATCTTAACTAGTACAAACAATAACATGAGCATATTCCGGTGTATGATTTAATACAGCTACTTCATTGTACTTTGGAAAGATGAATCATAATGGTAAACTAATAAATGCGGTATAATCAACCTTACGAATAAATTAATTCGTAACACAAAAAAAAATCTGTTCTAACAGTATTACACATTAATTTGACCAACGGTGTTCAATTCACAGGCAGCAATATTGATTAAAGGGAAATACTTACAGTAAAATTGTCATATGTTTAAAACATTCAATGACAAGAAAAAAAATTAATAAATTGATAAAATTATTAAAGTAATTAAATTAAACAGTTTTGGAGAAGTCAGTTATACAAGTTACAATTTAAGTAAATAAAACTAATTCGTTGGTAAACATTTATTAAATTATTACAAAAGATGTATAAATATAATAATTTATACAAACTTTTATATACTAATATATTATAAACTAATAATTTAGTTTAACAAACTTTAACACTCTTCAAAAAGGCATAAAAAATCGACTATCACTTTACTTATAGTTTATGAGTAATCATAGTTTATGATTTCACTAAGTAAACGTTCATTCTTTGCTGATAACTAAAATTCAGTATTGTAAATGATCAATTAAATCTTCCAGGTCTTAATGATTTTTCTGACTATATTCATTAAACTTTGAAGAATGGGTGATAAAAATTTAACAAAAGCAATTTTGACTACTGGGTAAGCAACTTACAAGGAGACATGGTAATATTTAGTCCGAATGGTTGAAAACTTCTAGTCTTGAGATCACGTTCTGCAAGAGATGGTCACGAAAGTTCTTTATTCAGTTACAAACGTAAAATAAATCTGTTGTCATTTAACCGAAATAACATAAAGAAGAACACATCGAATAGTATTTATTTTTTATGTCTCGCTAATGAATTTTGATTAGTTGTCTACTCAACTCTCAGACCTATGTAAATTACTTAAAAAGACTATTCAATGTTGATATAAAATTATTAATCTATTAACTACAGTTATAATTTTACTGTGCTTACTGAAAGGGGGAGACAATAGTTTTTTCTATTCTGTAGTAGTGGGCACGCATTTACATTAACCCTAATATGCGATTTCGAACTGAATACTAGAAAAAAAATTCTTCTGCTTTGTTAAGGCGTTCGAAAATTTTCGAATAACTGTATTCTACGTACAGTATTTTATATTTATGTTTTAGGTAGGAGATTAGTAGGCGCAGTTCGAATAGTGTAGCTATCATACCATGTTAGGAAAAACGCCAATTTGGTTCATATATCACATACTAAGATGCTTAGCTAACACCAGGTCATTTTGTCTTGCATTTGTCAACTGGTGTTAACAATTATCTTTCACATGCAAGACTAATAATAAGTTTTGCTTTTTAAACACAGTATTTAGCTTAACCTGTCAAAAAATAATTTGTCGAGGGAACTGCTACTTATTGACTGTAATCATTCTCAGAATCGACTTTTGGGGAAAAGGAACGACTTGAATGCAATAGGAATAGCTCTACACCAAAATTACATATATGTAGTAACTGAAACGTTTGATATAATATTACTTGCTAAAAGTTGTAAATCTAATGGGCTAAATCTTACTGATATACATTTTAGTAAAGATAAGCAATATTTGATGATTTTTTACTTCATTCAGTAGTAATTTTATGAGCCAAGGTTTATTCCCCAAAAATAACACTCGCTATATGCAGCAATGTGCTCTATAGTATATCCTAGTAATAGGGTATGGTCATTACCTTAATTTTTTTTTTTCATAATATTGGTGAAATTTTACCAGTTTATTATTATTATTATTTTTTTTTTGTATTTGAGATAATGAATGTGGCCTAAACAGTTTTATATATTATATCCTGTATATTCATAAATATAGTGTTTATAAAATCCGTTTCCAGAATTAGAGGGATGGACTCACGCCATAAATTTAAAAAAATTAAGAGAAATTGAAATAATTCACATTACCTGCCATGATGAGTAAGATAATAGGTAAAGAATAATTAATTCGTACAGCACCCATCAACATATTCACTTTGTCAATAGCAAAAGATATAGTACTAATGAAAAAAGTAATCATTTGTGAGTAATGACTTTTGAGAATTGTGTTTGATTTTAGTATACAATGGGTCTAGATTGAATAAATGTTTATTTTTTAAGGTAAGTATTCACTTGGAAAAGTGTAATAAACATTTACGTTTAAATTTTCTCAACATTGGCACCGCTGGTATTGATATAATTTGTATAAACAATGTATTTCCAGTTTACCAACAACTTTTTTTTATGATGTATTATTCAAGAGCTTTCAGTCATTACTCCATCTTCAGGGATTATTTAAAATTATGGATTTGAATCCAGGCATATAGTGCTACATGTACGATTATAATTAAAATTAAAATGAAATTAAAAATGGTTATTTTCATAACCATTTCGGTTGTCATTAATTAAAATAAGTTATTCGTTAAGAAAAATAAAACGACATGTCAGTAGTTTGTTACCTCTGTTATCTGCTGTTAACAGTCGTTTGGATAATACATCATAAAAAAAAATTGTTGGCAAGTGAAAATGTATTGTTTATACAAACATTTAAGTACTCAAAATGAATACTCAAATGTATGAAAATGTTGCTTTCATTTGTTTATATTTTATATTATGACTGCCTTATAGCATGATATAATCAATTGTCATGTGGCGCAACACACCCAAATCTTTATAATTTCAGTTAGCTGAGATCAGTTCTTTTGTAGTCTGTGAAAAAAAAAACAATCATCACTGCCAGTGAGGAAGACAAATTAATTTCATCATATCGGAAGAGTTTCGTTGAAATTTTTGAATTATTTTCAAATTTTTTAAATAAATCATGTCGCACGTAACGTACAGAAAGAAAAGGTGTGGATAACTTTGATGGAAAAATTTAGAAATAAGTTTGGCAAAAATGTTAACGCTTTCGCAATTAAAAAAAAAATCTGAACAATATGAAGACTATTATGAAAAAAATCTGACGTTCACGTCATGGGCAATAAACCAATAAAGCGGAACAACTGGAAAAAAGCACTGCTCAACTTAAATAACGAAAGTTGATTAAGTGCAAATTGAGAAAGAAGAATTTCTAATGAAAATACTGAAATTGAAAAAAGGGGGGGAAATGGTAACAATCACAGATCCTCACATTTTCTCACAATTACAACGTACTTCAGTTTTGATACTTTTTTCTTTTTCTGTTTAGCCTCTGGAACTACCGTAAGGTATTATTCCAGAGGATGATATGTATGAATGTGAATGAAGTGTAGTCTTGTACAATCTCGGGTAGACCATTCCTGAGAAGTGTGGTTAATTGAAACTCAACCACCAAAGAACACCGGTACTACGATCTAGTATTCAAATTTGTTATAAAAGTAACTATCTTTACTGGGATTTGAACCTTAGAATTCTCGAATTCGAAATCAGCAGATTTACAATGTCGCGTTCACCAGACCAGCCCGGTGGGCACGCCTATTAAACTTAGCGGATGCGATTCTTATCAAGGTGACCTTGGACACATGCATAAAGTTAGCCCCACTACCCATGAAACACTAACGAAAACAGAATTGGTCATGTTTTTTTGTTATAGAACTTGTTGCTTCTGCTCAACAAGCTGCCTCGATTAAACTTACGCTTGTTGAGTCACCCCCTACTTGCCCATACTTTCGCTCTATTTTAAAATTTTGTTTTAATTTATCTTTTACTGTTAGTTTTTATTTTTTATCGTATTTATAAAAAAAGGAATAGGAGAAGGGATACTACAAATTCAATAATCTTAAAACGTCAATACGTTTTTGTTCTTCCAACATTTTTTCTCATCTTCATTCAATAAAATCATTTTGAGAACTACGGTATGATGGTTATTCAGCCATATTTTCGTCTGGTATTTACAAATCGTCATTTAAATATTTGGCAACATTGCGCAGAACTGCGAAAGATACAATTGTTCTTGTTGGTATTCTTTCTGTAGATATGCTTATACTCGTCAATATCGGGAATTTCATTTTTAATTTATCACATGTTCTTTTTATAATGACTCTCTCCTTAAAATGTAAAAAACTGAATCGTGTCTGTTGTTCATTAATCGGTAGTGGAAAGGGTGTAAGGAGTCTTAGAGATATACCATAACCGCTGTCACCTAACAAGCAGAATCTGCAGTTAAATACTGACATTTTTCTATTAATTCGTCTCCAAATTCTGACATCATGTACACTTCCCCGTCCACTGCGGATCTATATTAGTGAACCTTTCGTTCGTATCACATTTCGCTTGAACGTGAATACTTGCAAAACCCTTCCGATTCATGTATTCGTGGCATAGACATTGTTCAGCCTCTTTATATTTACTTGTCTACAGTCAAGAGCACCGATGACTTTTAAGTATTCGGAAACGAGTTTTCCAGTTCATTTCATTCAGCGTCGACGGGAATTTTATCAACTCATCTTCCTTCCGCAGAATATGATTCGAAACGAAATCAAAACGTTTTACAAATTGTTGTACGGTGTGGACCAAAATATTCTGCCACTCCACTTTGATAACCAGCGTCACTAATACGATATAGAAACACTTCCATATTGTCGCTTCTGCTTAGTGCACCACCTCTACTTTCGTCAGTGTCTGGGAAAAAATTATCACATAGAAAGTCTACAATCTCAGATTCAAACTTTAACTCTTTACATTTGAACAGATTTACATTTCTTAGTAACACTTTACTTTATGGATATACATAAAAGCAGCCATTTACTCTTGAATAAATGGAGAAATAAGTTAAGTAAATAGTTTTTAACAAATGAATACCCTGCCTTAAAAATAATAGAGTGTTTCCTTAACGTTATTCACAACAAATAAGTCAAGATTGAAAAATTTTAAATGTTATAAGTGTTCACTCACTGAAAGAGTAAGCACTTCAAGTTAAGTACTACCATTAAATTTTGATTCACTCCAATTGAAGTGATTACTTCAAATTTTGAAGGTAAGATGACTACTTATTTTTCTTCACTATGCCCAATTAGTTTACCACCGACCTACTTGCCACCTTGAGTCTTTAATGTAAAAATTTATCTCAGGAATGGTTATTCATCTCAAGCTGAAATTTTGTATAATGTTAGTATACTTAGAGATTTACTTTATAAAAATAATGAACCTGATCTCTCAAACCACTTCAAAATGTCATTTAAACTTTTTAATTGTTAATATCTTTGCAACCGTTGCTTTATTTAAATGTTATGTTATCCAAAAATTGGTTTAGAAAAACAACACCTTATTTATTCAAATCTGTTCATAAATAACAAAGTTATGGCAAAAACTCTTGAAGCAAGTCACTCCAGATTAAATAATCAGTTTTCATTTCATTCCAGATACAATCTCACCCGCCGGCCTCAGTGGCGCGAGTGGGGTAGTGTCTCAGCCTTTCATCCAGAGGTCCCAGGTTTGAATCCTGGTAAGGTATGGCATTTTTCACACACTCTACAATTCATTCATCTCATCCTCTGAAGATATACCTTAACCGTGGTTCCGGAGGTTTAAAGAAAAAAAAACCTCAACTGGAATAATTTTTTTTAATGTTATTTTGTGACATAACTCCTGATTTGTGCATCATACCTAAATTTGGACATAAAAACATGACACAACAAAGGTCATTGGGTCTTTTCCACGCAACCAGCATAGGCTAGTCATAATTCGTTATGGTACTGAAATTCCATTAATCATCTCCGCCCCTCAACCTTGATAGAATTTTCAGCTTGCAAACAGGGAAGTTATTCCGTTCAATGGATTCCTCCAATTATGAGCAATTTGAGTGTGATTAAGGTTAATGCCGAGAGATGTATTTCATGTGGTTTTCAGAAGGAGTACATTACCAGATGGTCTCAGGAATGCGATTAATTATATGCTGAGTATCAAGAATATAATAATATCACAACAGCTGATGACTTCTTGAAAGCTGTTAATAAGAACAGGAGAGAAAAATGGCAGGACTTAGGATCTTATGAGGAAGCTTGGTACAGATCCAAGGTTGCCAAGTACAGTCATATATGTGAGTGCCAATGATGTTGCATCCAGACTAATGAAGATTTCAAGAACTAAAATAGGCAAGATGCACACACGAACCGTGAAAAATTAATTGTATATAAAGAGGTCCCATCTGAAACCGCATCCAAACTACTCATGAACTTCTGTATTGAGGAGCTTGATATAGCCTTGAATATGCTGAATGTAAATAAAGCTTTGAAGGCATATATCCGTAGTTTCTAAAAACCATCAAACCTAAAACAAGATTGTGGTTCACTGAATTTTTCAATGAGATTCTGAGAACTGGAAAATTGTCGAAGCTTTTCAAACAGGCTATGGTAATTGCCATCCTGAAACCAGGCAATGACAAAAGTGATGCTTTTCACTACTGAACAGTATTGCTACTCAGCATGACCTATAAGCTACTAGAAAGACTTATTCTAAATCACATTCAAGGGGCCATTGATCAAATCATACCTCACCAAGTACGGTGGCTGCTTTAGGAAACATCAGAGCTACTGTGACCAGGCCTTGACACTGACAACTCTGGAAGATGCTGGATTTCTACGAGGCCTCAAATCGGCTGCATATTTTATGGATCTTACGGAAGCTTATGACCCTGTGTGGAGGGAGGGATTGATGTCGAAGTTTACTGAGGTTATCCCATATCAAAGGCTAGCATTTCTAGTGGACAACATGCTCTCTGATTTAAGATATTGCTTTAAGATATTCCTGAATGGACAGGCCAGCAGATGGGGAAATAATCCATCAGGAAACCTCAGGAATCAGTTCTGGCCCCCATTCTGTTTAACCTGTATATCCATGACATGCCAGACACAGACTCCATGAGAAATCAGTATGCAGATGATCTACCAGAGTAAGGATCTTATGCACTATGGGAGCGTGCTGACAAGTGATCTGAAATAGAAGCTGAATGATTATTTCCATAAATGGAGACTTCGGCCTAACCCAAATAAGATTGAGGTAACTGCATTCCATCATGAGGGTTATTACCGGTACTGTTAGATCTACTTCTATTCAGTGGTTGCCTCTCTCTCTCTCTCTCTTTATCTGTTTAGCCTCCGGAACTACCGTAAGGTATTACTTCAGAGGATGAATGAGGATGTCGGTGGTTGCCTGTCCTGGCTAATACTGCTCCATAAGATCTAAGGAGGAAAACAGTTAAGGTAGACTTGCTCAAGAGGATCACTTCTCATAATAACTCTTCCTTGTATGATGCCCTACAGGATCTGCCAACAGCTCAGCTGAGGTCAGGCAAACCACCCTGGGCTGATTTAGAAAATATCAATTCTGCTATTGTGATGACAATGCTGTAATAAACATATTCCTAAAAATGCTCATCTAGTTCAAGATCCAACAAAGAAGGTTGGGGGATTCCAACTAATCTGGTAGTTGGAAACCTCAGAGATGGTCAAACCAGGTAGAGGATAAATCATATTAGGTCAGGTCAAGGGAGGTGTACCTTGAAGAGGTAGGGTTTTCACCCATCTGCTGATGATGTAATCAGCTGTTGTGGAGCAGACAAGGGAACATATTATTGCTGAGTGCCCACTTTGAGTGTTTGACGATGATCTGAGGACTCTATATCAAGTGCTCGGAATGTTTTGGACTTGTAAAATTTGGACATTTCCATCTGATTTGGATACTTTTGTGCACTTGTAAAAACCATATGATATATATATATATCAGTTCAAATTCGTCTTAATAAAAAAAAAATTTGTTAAATAAATAATAATTCAATAACAATAATAAAAAAGAAAGAAAAAATCAGAAGTTATTAGTGAAATAAAATTTTATATATGTTTAAAAATGTGTATATGAAATTTAATAGGCGTGCAAGGAAGTCATGTAGAGTCCACATCAATTTTAAGAATAAAACTGTTGCAGCAAACATGAAATACACACTTTTACCTACCAGAAAACACAAATAGTTGATATATAAACTTTACTAATTAATAATAATAAATTAATTATTGGAGCAAAGTAACCCCCATACAAAGGACTACTTTGATATTGGAGCAAAGTTGAACTGCATAAGATACACAATTCAATCATCTTTTAACATTTTTTTTACTACCAATTCAATGAAAATATTACATGTATTGAGTACATATTCAAAAAACATGAAAAATTATTTTAAAAATATAAAAAATTTATGGTTGTACATCAACATCAAAATATAAAACCTACATTTAAAAAACAAAATAAATCTTTTCTATTCTCAATTCCACCACTTCTGTACAATTATGGTATCCAATAAAATCTTCTCTTAGTTATTAGTTTAGGGGGATTGATATTACCCAACACATCATTCCAAGAATAACATAAAACATCAACAGGCACTAGCCACTTCCAAGATTTTAAAGAGTGTATCATAGAACTGATTTTTACTTCATCTTCAGTCACTTCTATTATTTTTCCAGAGTACAGGTTTCCCTCGTAAA
>JAAAKQ030043231.1:0-11117 GCA_010016005.3 Zanna intricata
TTGTCCGCAGCTCTGCATGCCAACAGAGTTAGCAGCCCCTCCTCGGGTTGAGCTATACTTAATTGGAGGACCGACCCAGGGGGGGAAAAAAAAAAAAAAAATACTGTAACAAAATAAAATTTATAAGAATAAATACAGAACTGAAAGTAGAAGAATGACTAAATGCAGAACGGATGAAGACACTAAGAATTTAATAAACTTAGTGTAATTCCAGTTTATAAAATGTAAGATAAGATTTTTCCTATTTATCAATATTTTTGTGGATATTACACATCTTTTGATTCAATGGTCAGTTTACTGAACAAATTTTAATTGTTTAGTTCATGCTATTATTTACCACCTGTAGGTCAAATTAATGATTAAAGAAATTCTAAGTGGATGGATCTACTTCATTACATTTATGATGGTACCAAAAGTGAACCCCTCTTGTTAAGGTTGTAAACATATTAATACAAAAAAAAAATTTATAACAAAGTTACTTAAAAAGCCATAAAAACTTTCTTTTATTAATTTTTATATTAAAAAGTATTCAGACAAGAAAATGTACAAGAAATGAATATTAAGTAAAGCCTATTTTGAATTGAAATTGAGATTACATAATTGGTAAGTCTAATAAAAAACAAGTAATTTGTTCAGGACTGATACCTAATGAGAAAGACAACACTCATCTTTACATAAAAAATTGGTCTAAATGAGCTGTCATTTTTTAATAAGTTTAAGTCAAACATTATTAATAAATATTGTTTTGAAGTTACACAACTTCATCATGAAATGCATCTGTCATGTAACTTGAGGTCTTACTATATGTAGAAAACTGAAAATTTTAGATGTGAAAATAATAAACAAATAATATCAAGGAAAAAGTTAATCTCAGCCGACATGCAAAATACACTACATTATTCTTTCAATGACAGATAATAAAAATAGTCTCAAATAACTAGATATGTATAATAAAATAATGTTAAAATAATAGGATCATTTACTATCTATTAAAAGGTGATTGAGGAAACATTAGCACTATACAATTATTCAAAATTGTAATATATTCTCAATAACTGATTAACCCTTTTTGGTCAAAAAGGTCATTTAAGTAAGTTCCTCTAAGTTTGTCTGGTCAGCAGTGCTGGTCAACACCATTTCTATGACAACTCATAGTTATTTCTACTGCCATAGTTCCCTCAGGTCGAATCATCCATTAATGTTTTCACTCTTGTCTCGGATGGCCAGCACAGTTAGCCATTCTACAATCTTTATTTTGAAATTCTTCTAAGTCTACGTATCGTCGTTTTTAATAGTAAAACTTAGTAGATGAATACTGAACTACATAAGGTTTGTCTTTGAAAGGTTTGCAGCGTTGAATAATATCCTGTCACGATAAAATGTTGTTATGTTCCAGTGATTAGTGTGATACCACATACTCTATGGTGCTCTAGCTATGTTTACATTCTGTGATTTAGTATTTATTTATTAGGCTTTAGAAATGGATGAATCACACATATTTCTTGATAACTGTGATGAAATAAGAAATAAATTGGACTATCAAGAAATTATTTAGAAAAGGACTTGTAAAGCAATTGGTGGGGCAAGTGAGAAATGTGAGAAAAATAAACCTACCATCAGATATGGAAGAAGAAAAGCAATTTAACGGAAAACTACATATAATGTATCCCATGGAAGACAGAAAAACTAAGGACTGTGTGGTATGCAGTGACTGCATTGGTAGAGGAGCAAGAAAATGTTTTTTTAAAAAACATGTCAATCTCAGCCAGGACTTTGCGGAGGCATATGTTTTGAAAAATATCTTATGCAAAAATCTATATAAAAATAGTTTTATA
The DNA here is from genome assembly GCA_010016005.3 of Zanna intricata. Classification (NCBI taxonomy): domain Eukaryota; kingdom Metazoa; phylum Arthropoda; class Insecta; order Hemiptera; family Fulgoridae; genus Zanna; species Zanna intricata. The sequence continues at coordinate 1,836 of JAAAKQ030043231.1, forward strand.
TAGAAAAAATTTCTTAAAAAGTTGTTAGAGGACACCTAATTTTTTAATCTATTTCTATTAGTGAGTATTGTTTATTATATTCCATAACTATATAAGGTGAAATATGTATTATTTTTCTAAATTTTATTGTTGTTCTAGTGATAAATGCAATACTGACTTTTAAAACTATATTTGATTTTAATTGTTATAACCTTATACCCATGTACAATTTCAGCACATAAACAAAAACATGACCTGAGTTGACGTAGCAGTGATGGCAACATGGTGGCCAAGCTAACTAGAAAAAGCTGTGGCCAGCCCTGCTGGCACCCAACCTTAGAGCACATACAGAATACTGCACCTTAAAATCTGACGGGGAATAACATATGGCCACCAACAGTGCAGGCCCCGCAAGCACAAAGAGTTAAAAATGCTTTTAAACATGCTAATAATAAATGAAATGACTACAGATATAAATATGTATATTACAATTCTTTTACAAATTAACTGACTTTTTAAGCACAACTACAATTAATAATTCAGAATTAATTTTTAATACTAGCATGGTTTGGAATTTTAAAGCAATTTTTCATAAAAAAAAAAAAAAACTTGAATATATTGCATGGTTTAAAACATATCCATTGTCAAGCAGAAAGTAAATAAATTGTAAGCATAAAAGGAATTAAAGCAGTAATATAACATAATTTAATTTTTAAAGAAAAAACAGATAAAAAAAATCTAGGGAAAATAGGAAATAGCAAGATATAACAAAATATAATGTAATATTTAATTTAAAATTAAAAAAAGCTATAAATTATATAATCATTTTTTTATGAATTTATTTATATAATACGTACAGTTTTTAAAAAATTAACAGTATTTATGACTCAATTTTGCAATTATGTGGAAATTGTAATTTGGAAATCTTTGCAAAGGCAGCTTGTACAATTCTTTTTTTAGTGAAGTTTCTAATGAAATTTTTTTATTGTTGCTGGTCTTTGTAATGAATAGTAATGAGATTTTTTGGTTATCAAATTAAAAAATTTGTTTCATTTACATTGAGCTAGTTGATTTAAACAGTATACATCAGTGTGCAAATTAACCTGAACACATATAACTATTTAATAAAAAGTAACTTTATTTAGAAAAAAAAAATCATACCTATTCAATTTGTGATTATCTAGTAATTAATATATCCTCCTTTATTCCTAATCACTTCAGTTACATGATTTGGCATTGATTCAACAAATGTACTACTTATTTTTTTCATCATAAAATCATACTGCTGTTGCTTTAATGAGGTCAATCTGTTGTGTACAGTTCATTTTTTATTATTTCCCAAAGATTTTCAATTGGATTTAAGTTTGGGGATTTGTCGGGCCAAGGGAGTACTTTAATATTTCATTCTTTGAAAAATTTTCTACTATTTTGGCAGTATGGCATGACGCCAAATCTTGTAGGAGCATCTGTTGGCTTGTGGGAATTTGTTTGGAAGTTAGGTCACAACCCTTTCTTCAGAATCTTGATATATTCATCACTTTTCAACATATTATCTATTGGAAGTAATGAAAAAGGGCCATCAAATATGAAACAACCCCAAAACATTTTTTTTTGTAGGAAAGACTGAATTGTGGGATATGAGCTGATGATGTATTTTTATCTGATGCTTTTCTAACATATAGAAACCTTTACCTATGAATATAAAAATGTAACTCGGAAAACATAACATTTTTCCAGTCTTCTTTGGTCCATTTAGCATCTGCTTTGGCCCACAAGAGCCTTTTTATGCACATTGCTGGTTTTAAAAGCTGCTCTTTAGCTGGCCGACAAGCTATCCATCCAGCTGCCAAAAGTCAACATTTGACAGCTGTCATGTCTAAATCTGTTCTACTAGGTGCTAGTATTCAATTTAAGTCCACAGCAGATAATTTTGATAAAGTTTACATTTTCTCACTAATAACCAACCAATCCTCTGTCAGAGTAGTTTTTCTGTTACAGCCATATTTGGCTTTCCATTGAGGTGAAAAGGAATCAATTTCTTAAACTGTTTAAAGTAGCATTCATTAAAATCAGAAAAAATTTGTTGTGTTATACTGGTATGCTCAGAAAAACAAGCAATTTGAATGTTTTCTTCAATTTATGTTCATTATATTAAAGACACAAAGAACAAAAAATACAAAAATATGATTTTGTAATAAAAAGTGAAACAAACTTTCACAAAAAAATATTTATAATATAAAAATTGCTAAATAACCAAAGAACAATAACGTCACATTACAGAGACAACTTAAAAAATGGGTATGGTCAAAGCAATTTTGTACAACAGAGAAATAAATAAAAAATTTGCTGTGTACCGATTAATTTGCATGCTACTGTATTAAAAAACAAACATTATCCAATTATACAGTAAATGGATGTCTGAACTGCCAGAAGACAGATACCAACAATAATACAGATAGTTTGATTAAATCAGTTAGCTAGCTATGAAAAGGATACTTCACAAGTGCAACTTGTACTTGTTGATATTACTTCAAGTAATAAAGTAAGTTACTTCAGTAATACTTTAATAATACTAAAGTAATACTTTAGTAATATTAAAAGTGAGTAAATAATTTAATTTAAAAAATTTTAAAAATCTGTTTTGAATTGGCGATTAAAATCTATGACAATGTAAGTAAAAGTATTTTTCTAATAGTAATTCAGTATCTATCTCATATTTGGTAAACTATTGAATATTTCAGGTTTCTACAAAGTTTCCCATGAAAGAATGAGAAAGGAGAAAAGTCTAATGAGTTTGTATAATATTAGATTCTGTGGTCATTCCTTCATAATTAGATATTGATATTTCTTCAAAAGAAGGTAATATTTATTATAATAGGTAGTATAAAAAAAAGAAGAAATTAATTAAGAGCTGGAAATTTAGACTTTTGAGTAGTAACTGTTAAAACACTGATTTTATTTATTTCTTTATTAAAACATCAAAAAGAAATAAATACCCTACTTACAGAATTCCTTTTCTGTTTTTATAAATAAAACTGGTTCGTATATCTACATAAAATTATGAAAGATGCAAAAGCACAATAATAAGGGATACTGTACATTATGTAAAGGTAGGTTATACGGGTGATTAAACAAATTTATTTAAAAATAATCAAAGAACAATTTCACATTCTTAAATAGTAAAGATATTGACAAATTAAAGAGAATAAGAACTGGATGAAATGTAACAAAAACAAGAATTCATATTACTGGATCAGTGCCTTTTATACACTTACAAAAAAAATCTTATTTACCTTTTATATACATTCAAAACTGAGAAATGTACAGAACAAAATAAGCTAGAAAATTAAGAATGCCACAAAAAAATGGAAAGAAAAAATTGACACAATTTAATAGGATTATTTTAAAAACCAATCCCGCTACTTGTTTAACTACAAAGAAAATACTACAAATATTAAGAGCATAAGTTAATTAATTAAGCTATACTCAAATTCTACTAATGGTAAATTATTTCAGAGAAAAAATCTAAAAAAAAAATTGATTTCATGCATTGATTCAAATATTGAACATTTTTTAACTTTAATAATGGTAATTTCAAATTTTATTAGTAAAAATAATAATCAGAAATGATTCTGGCTTATAGAAAATGTCTCCAGACATGCAATAAAAAGTGCAAAATATTTCTTTCTGTTATCAGAACAGAGATATTAAAAACATATGCTTTATAACTTGAAATTAGGTTGAAAAAGAGAATACTAAAATATGAAACAAAAAGGTAAAATCCATTGCATGCAATATAAAGCATCAGGATCAAAATGAGTATTTTAGTGTACAATCACTTCCATTAGCAGTAGCCTTTATAAACAAAGTTGAGTTAGTCATTTTATCTATGGCATCATCCTGAACAGGATAATCTAATCTGGGAATAGGATATCAAATATTTGATGGTGCTTCATCTAATCTGTTCCCAAAGCATATGATGCCTTACCTCTTCCTTAGATTTAACACTGCTTAATATGAATGAATTCTGAGAAATGATTTTAAATATATATTATTCATATTATATGCAGCTAAATGTATATATTTTTTCTGCATTGTTGAGTAATAACAGAAGGAATCAAACAGTTCAATGAAAAATTCCAAGAAAAATGTATATACATGGATATACAAAGTAACTTCAAAAAGTTTCTTTCTATTAGAAATAGCAATAGTGACAAAACCTATTTTTCTAAATTTTGCAGTGTTCATAATGTCACAATAGAAATAACATTGCATTCTTCGTTTCTCCCAACAGTAACAAAGTTGTTTATGTAACATAAATGTGATAGTGCCGTAGTTCACCACTCTCTCATTGAGCATTATTTCACATAGAAATTTTTGTGCTTTCTTAAAAAATTGTCATTGGACACATTAATATTGTTTGAAGAAAGCCTACTTTGAAACAGCATTGAAAAATATATAAAATTATGAGGGATTAAAGTGTTTCTATAAGTCATGTTACTGATAAATCATGTTTCTATGAGTCATGTTACTGTGTTCATATTGGGTAATGACAAAAAAGTCAATCTTTTCACTAAAGTAATCTGTTGGGAAAACAGAATCATTGAAATATCAGTAAAAATTACAAAGCATTATTTATACTGACTGATCTACAAATTACTATATTTGTCAATATGTTTTTCCATAAATCTTGAATTGCACAGCACAATTATAAAATTTCTAGGAAATGTGCCATTCTCTCCTGAATTAGCACCACCTGATCTTTGTTTGAATCTGTCTCAAAGAAAAATTATATCAGGACATCATTAGCATCAATACTAATGCAGCAAAGTCACTAAAGCAGGTTTTTAGGAATAGGTTACCAAATGTCTGGAAATGTTTCTGAAAATTTCATAAACAATAAAAAGTATGTAGCTACTGAACAAAGTAAACAAAAGAAATTTTTTAATATCAAGTTTTGGTATACATACTGCAAGAACCTTTTGAAGCTATGTAATGTGTACTAAATAATTTGTAATGATCAGACAACTAAGAGATCTCTGGGACTCTATAATAAATGACCTAGCTTTGGCTCTTAGGGTAGACAAGTAAGTTAATGTGCCTTAAGATATTTTTCAAGGGGCCATTTCTGCAAACTAACTATACATGACAACATACTAAAAATTAAGTAGTCATTACCTACTCATTTATTACATGTAAAAAATTAATCTCAACGCTATTACAACATAATAATAATAATTATAACAATTAGTATGCAAATTCATAATTTTACATAGCATAATCTCGTATATGAAACATCATGAAAATTGATCTAATAGTAGTAGCTTTTGGAATTGATAATGTTGTGATTTTTAAATTGATAACTACATTTACTTATAGCAATGAATTTTTTTTTCTAGAAAACACTAAGGTAAAAGCTTTACATAAGATATAAATCTAGTTCAAAATAAAAATCAAATATAAACTTGATTAATACCCTAATCTGAAGGGTATTACGAATTCAAAAGAGTTTACTAATAAACAGCTAACATATTATCAACATATACACAATTATGCATATATTTTATTTAACAAAAACTAATAACTAATAATGCAGGCAAGATTCACAACTTATTAACTAATACAGGCACCAAACAAGCATTTAGCAAAATTACAATCTATTTATATTTAATACATACAAACAGATGCAAACCGTCAAACCACTCTTGCCAACTTAACTTAAATATAATTAATAATAATAGCAATAATTATTATTAATAATAATATAATTATAATAATAAACTATTGTGTTTTGTATTATTGTTATGTAGTGCATGTATAATGTACTATCTCTCTCAGTGTCTTTAAAACATTTTTTTTTCATGTTTCCTTGCTGATATTTAGTTTCCAGTTAATGATTAATTAAAAAAAAATACACATACATTATCCAGTAATAAGACCTTGACTTAGAAATAATGTAATGATTTCAATGATACTTAGAAAAAGATTATTAAGATACGTAACTAATACTATTGAACAATTAGTTTTCAAAAGAACTTATACAAAATTCTTGAATATTTTATTTGAAACTATTGAATCTTTTCATCAGTATGAAAAATTAATTTACATAAAAACATTATGTTTACAATTTAAGAGTTGCAGAAAAGTTGAGGCTGAACTGAATTCTTGAAACTTAATTTTCTACAGTAAAATCATTTTCAACAATGACAATCGATTTCAAAATTATATTTATAAAAACTGTTAACTCATTTTTCCTTTTATCAAGATTTAAACATGTCTTGTTTTGTAGCAGTCTGATTGTAGTGTTGAAGATATATAAATGGGGTTTCTCAAACCCCAAATTTCATTCTAGCTGGTTATAAACAATAATAATTGGAGAAAATTTTAAATATTAATTGTCTGCCTCAGTTTCAGCCCTAACTTTTCTAAATAACTTTTTTTCTGTTTTATACCTATTAATCCAAAATAATTTAACAAATAATAATCCCAATAAACAAAATAATGTTGAACACATCATTTTGGCAAAGGATTTTTTATTATTTTCTATATACTTGTCTTTAAGTTTATAGAAAAAAATTTTGTACATTTAAAAAAAAAAAATCATACATATGTTTTACTTAATACCTTTTTTATGCATGTTAACAAGATAAAATTTCACTTTATGAAATATTAACAAATATATGAATTACACAACATAAATAATTACATATTACACTTAAAATTGTTTTTTTTTTTTGATGCACAATTAATTGCTGAACAATTAAAACTATAAATAATTTGTTAATATTAGATTTAAATAAACATGGTGTCTTAATGATTTAGATAAACCTTTTATGTATATATAATTTTTTATTTATTTAAATAAACCTATCATTTACATCTGTAAAAAAAATAAACTCAACAATATCACAAGCAAAAAAACACAATTTACTTAAAAAATTTTCAAATATTTTATTTTAATTTTTGCGTTACATAACATTATAAACCGTACATGGTACATTTATGTTAAAGAAAAAAATAGTAACATAAGTACTCAAGAAATAAAAGACCTGCATGCCAAGATTTCCAGCACTTTTTAAATAAAAATCATTTACAAATAAAGCCCAACATTTCTCCAAAATCTACTTCAACAACACCTCCCTCCAATTCTTCAGATTGGTAATTATTACTCCAATCTATACAAATTCCTATCCTTTAACATTACTTTCTTGAGTTCTCTAAGCAAATCAGGATGTAATACATAAATTTATTACACCATTGGTCACTTCTGTAATATTCATTCTTTAAATTTATATAAGGTTCATCCCAAAAATGAACCATCATTCATTTTCTTATACAGTCTTATTAATCTACTTAATATGCTACTGGCATCCTCCAGAAAGAAACATAAACCTTCTGTTCTATCATGGTAAACAAGATTATTTGATTGCAAAAGACCTACCAAATCACTTTAACTCAAATCCAAAAACAGATGTACTGTTTAGAAAGATTTTATAAAATGGAGGGTGATGTCTTTCATTTAAGATCATATGGACTGCAGTACTAACAAAAAGTCTTTAGGATTAGACAAAAAGGAAAAAAATTAATTTTTTCTTTTAATTGTTTGGTAAGGGGATTCACCACTTCATAAAATCGACAATCCACACTTTAATGTGTGTTTCACTGGATTTCAAAATCCAAAGTTCTTTGTTTTTCATTTTGGGTTTGGTATATAAAAATTATTATTATTATAATTTTTAGATACCAAACTTAAGGTTGATGTATCAAAATAATGGATTTATTAAAGAAATTATATCTGGCAGGAAATTGACATTTATAATAAATTTCATTCTATATTCTAACAATATTTAGAGAAATTTAAAAACAGCTGAACACTAAAATAGTTCATTGTGGTATTCTCAGTACAGAGTTAAACTCAATAACTAGATAAAAATGAGAATAGACGCTTAATCAAAATAATTCTGAATAGAAAGCTAATTGACCAGAAAAAGCCTTAAAGGGGAAAGAGATTGTATGACGATGATGAATTAACTTCAAAACTATTTTAACTGTTATAGTTGTGGTAATGAGGAAAGGAATTGGACTATCACAAGATTTCTTCTTAAGTCCAACAGTATGTTATTTAATCAATAAAGATTTTAATCAACAACTTTTTAACACAATATTCTCAAATATTTATAACATAATTCAAATAGATACTTTTATAAATGGGCTAAGTAAAAAAAATTTAACAAAAGAATGATCAATAGATACAGAATGTTAAAATTTAATTATTTAAAGGTATCTTTTTCAGCCTACAAATAGTTTAGTTAATATCATTCTGTTTAATGTTTTATGAAATAAACATTAAGAAATAAAAGTTCTCTCAAATAATATTTTGCATGAGTATTTTTCCATTTTAATTCTTTTCATCCTAACAAGAAAAGATAAGATAGTACTATGGTGAGTAATAGAGAGAAGACCTATGTATTTTGTTACCATTATTAAACCAAGCAAGTAAAGTTTGTAGAAAGCACCACTAACTGATTACCTAGGGAAAACTAACCACTAGTTTAACATCATAAAAACTAATATTCTTTCACTTGATTCAACTTCAGTTTAAATGATTTTGCTTAATTACTCAATTAATATTCAGTGATGAAATTAACATAGATTAATGCCTCTAAGTTAAATAAATATAATCCATTATTTCTATAAATAAAAAATAAATACATAGAACAAAAATATATATAATTAAAATTAACAATCATATACAATACATAAGAAAAGGCCAAAATTTTTCTTACATAAAACTTTTGAAGTGTTTCTCAGTCTTCACTATTAAATTATAATCCCAAACCCATTTTATATGTTAAGGTTTCTCATATGTTACGCATTCGATAAGTGGGTACTAGGGTATGGAATTGGGTTTATCCATCGGGCTGGTTTAGTGGTTAACACGACATCGCAAATCAGCTGATTTCAAAGTCAAGAGTTCTAAGGTTCAAATCCTAGTAAAGACAATTACTTTTATATGGATTTGAAAACTAGATCATGGATATCAGTGTTCTTTGGTGGTTAGGTTTCAATTAACCACACTTTTCAGGAGTGGTCGACCTGAGATTGTATAAAACTACACTTCATTCACATTCATACATATCATCCTCATTCATTCCCTAAAGTAATACCTTATGATAGCTCCGCAGGCTAAACAGAAAAAGAGAGAGAGAGAATGAAATTGAATATAAAATTAAAACATTTTTTTTAACCATGGTATATTTTCAAAGTACTAATTGACTTATTCCAAAATTCTATTCTATTCTA
>JAAAKQ030043242.1:2998-16610 GCA_010016005.3 Zanna intricata
TTTCATCCGATTTTAAAGAGTTTTAGGTAAATTTCACTAGCAGCCTTTTTTTGTGTTTCTCTATATTTTTTATTTTTACCAAACTGCAGGTTTTTCATTTTTGTTTTTATTTTGAATGGTTTTTGTATCTTACAGGTAGTTTTATGTAAGCCTATCCATATTTTAAATAAAATTATAACTATGATGTATGTATAATATAATGATATTGTATGATATAAAATTAATTAAAAACATAGCAAAGACTGCTAAAAAAATTATACTAAAAAAGTTAATTAAACAAAGGTTGGCTTCCAAACAAAGCAAGTCAAAAATCTCAGTTTATCAATATTTTTTGCTGGCAAGATGAATATTTGCTGCTTAGTATTTTATACTAAAAAACTACTTTTGAGTTTATTTAATAAATACGTTTCATGTAATTAGTATAATACCATTCATTTATGTTAGTGATATTGTGTTTCCTAATGCCATACAGTGTCATTAGCCTACTTAGTTAACTTAGTCTAATTTTTTCTATGAGTTTTTCTAAAGCTTTAAAGATTGTGGTCTAACTTAGCCTAATTTAGTGTCATTAGCCTACACATTCTTTTTTCTAAAATTCTTCAATTTACCTCAAATATTTTGAGTGTTTACACAGTAACGAGTTCAAGTTCCACCTTTTAATAACATACAAAAAATGTACTTCCTAGTAGTCATTCTTTTTTTACATTAAATCAAGATGTAGAGAGTTTTCTCAAATAACCTATCAGTAGCCAGTCTTTAAACTGATCCCATTCTGCAATATACTGAACAGTAATTATTCAAATTGTTCTATCTTACTTTTCATTGGTTTCCTTGAATTCCAGCATCCCATATATTTTGGTAAAACTTTCACTGTCCATTTATAATTTTTATAAAAAACCATTTAAGATGGAGTAAAACCATTTACATCCCATGATTAATAAAGAAAAGCTCGAGAATCTACTCTCTAGAAAAACCAGATTTAGAAATGGGATGTATCTGAAAAGGAATATTGAGAACATCATATATTGAACTAAAGTAGTCCATCACATCATTATAACCTGTGTTTAAGAAAGAAATTAAGAATCAGTAAAATATTAATTATTTTTAAATGAAATTCAAGAATTTAATTACTTACAAAATTATATAAAAAAAAAAGTCTGTATATATCTTTTTATGCACTAGGAATGAAAAAGTTGTACCAGAATAAGAACTAAAAGAAATTTGTTATGTTAATGATGTTCGAGAAATTTTGGTGATTGTCTTATTCCATATTATTTAATAGTTTAACAGTTAAGTGTTAGAATACAACATTTGAAAGACTAAATTGTTAAAGTTCTCTTAGTGAAATTTATGTTTTATTTCAAGAAATGAATGTCTAATAGCTCTATAGTGAAGTATTTAATAGTTTTGAATTTCTTGTTTAAGCTTTTTCAGATATCTTCTTATAATCAACTATACTTTTATTTAATCTTGATAATACAAATGATTTTTTATTTTTATCCTATTTTAAAGTTTATTATATTTCAAATTATAATTTTATTTTATCACTTAAACAACTATTATGTATTAATATCACATATACTCCATTATTATAGCTTCAACGCTGTAATAACATCCTGTTGTTAATCCAATTATTGCTACTATTAAACAGAAAAAATTCAATATTAGACGCCATTTAAATCTTCCAAAGTCAGATGGCCAACGCAATAATGTGTCACAAATTGGTGGATATATAAGTGCTAATGTTGTTCCACAAACTGCACCAACAAGAGAAATAAATAATCCTACATTTGGAACACTCTCTGCTATTACAACTGTGAACAGAAAAACATTACAATTTCTTAAATTACTTGTATTAAATATGAGGATAATGAATAAAAATTAATAATTACTGATAAAGTATAATAAATACTGATGAAATATAATAACTACAGTTAGGAGAATAACATTTTAATATTACTGATAAGTAATAACTGAAAGGAATCAGTATTTTTGTGTAGTGTACTGAATTGTGTTCAGTACTTATTGATAAAATGATTCATTCTTGCAGACCTCTCATGTTTGTCAATTAAGTCACTATATCATCACATTTCCTGTTTATTCCTGCCTGCAATTTGTTCTTGGACTTGAAACTTGTTCCTTTATTGACATACTACTGAGATACATATTTAGTACTAGAAATCTCTAGCGACAGCGAAAGTAAGACACAATTTGATGGATCATTAACAAAAGCAAAATGCAATAGAGCCGCATTTGTTAATGTCTTAAAGAAGAATACAATTGCTTTGAACAGATTATTATCAGCGAAAATAGTTCTAGACAAAAAAAAGGCTTGGAATGAATAAAAAATAATTATGAAAAAGTTATTGGAGAAATTTTTCTCATAGGAAAAATAAATAGGATCTTAAATAACATAAATATTAAAATAAAAAATAAAAAAAATAGATAAAAAGACAATACGTAACAAAAGTGTAATTATAAAAATATGGGGAAAAAGTGTTTATTGAGATACTGGAAAAATATGAAAACCCTACTGTAAATAAAATACCAGGTACGCTTACTGTTGGGATTGTTACAAAAGAAAAATGTCAAGAACCAAGTGTGACAGATGAAGAAACATCACCGAGCACATCTGGTGAAGTTACTAGTCAACCTTCAGGAAAGGAAAGAGCTATTCAGAAAAGGAAGAAAAATAGGTGCAGGACTAAAGAATCAGTTGCTTTATCCACAACCGAGTTACAATGACTGGTTGTTATTAAACAGTTAGACTTGATCAGAAACAGAAAAAACACAAAGAATGGAAAATGATACCTACACCAAACAGGGAGATGAAAATTTTTCATTATCAGATTATCTTGTATTGAATAAATTTTTTTACTGTATTTTACTGTTTTGTATTAAATAAAAAAAATAAATAAGTTTTCCCTAACAATTTTCTTGAAATTTAAAATATAGATAAAAAAAATAATAAAATCACAAAGAAACAAATAGAGAAAATCATGACCAGGCTAAAATCATCTGATTGATATGTAACGGTCCATCTATTGTGTCGTCAATGCATAATAAGATTGACTAGAATACCAGACTGTTGAACTGACCTATTTTTTTAATTTTATGTTTTCTTTTTCCTGATTTTGTGTTTCTTATTTATTGGTATACTTTATTATTTCTTTTATATTTAATTACATAAACTTTAGTATGATATAAAATTAATTAATAATTACATAAAAAAAAAAAATTAAGTTACTATTACTTGGTTAAGTTCAACAATTATATGAAATCATTTACAGTAATTTTTAAATTATTTGTAGCAAAATAGCCATAGTTTGATTTCACTTTGCCTGTCCTCTTTGTCAGAGCTCTATATACCTGTGATTTCAATTTTGTCTTCTTCAACTACACCTTATTTTTCATCTTCATCCTTAGATTCTTGACATCCCTCTTCATTTTCATTAAATTGATCATGAATGGTTTTTGCTATATTGTGACAATGCGCATGCAATTGTCACAATATAGCAACTTTTCCAATTCAGTACTTTTTCCAATTTCACTCTAATTAAATTGGGTAATATTGGAAATTGGATTTTCATTTGACTGAACATTCTTTCCACTGTCATTCTTTCTTTAGAATGCTGTTTTTTAAAAGTGGTTTCTCTTATAGAACGTGGTCAACTAAGTGACATTAGGAGCCAAGGACATCCACCAAACTCACTGTCTGCCAACAGTTAGATGGCACCGTTTAATTTGGATATTTCTTTACACACACTGCTCCATTTCCAAAAGTGACTTTGATACTTGTTATTTTCCACTCTGAATTGAATGTGACCTGCAAGTTAATTCTTGCATAACCCTATCTGTTGATGTAAGAATCACCTAAAGCTTTCTGTTTTTTTATCTCTAAATGAGTGCAGTTGACTGCCCCAATTACAGTTGGTATTTTGAACTTGTTGTTCTATTTTCTTTAGCTTCTGTAAATGCATCTATGGTTTGGGGAAAATTAATTCAATCAGCAGCTTTAGAAGTAACTTTTTCTAGAATATAATTAAATATTTTACTGACTGTAGTTCTGTGAATTCCAAAATCTTCAGCAATACCGTTTTAGTACCATGGATCAGACAAGTATCTTAAAAATATTTCCATTTTACGCTGTGCTCCTTTTGTTTCATTAGTTTCTTATAAACAAATTGATTAAAGTTTCCACAGATGTCTTGTCAAAATGAACTGGTTCTTTGTACCTATCTTCATTTATAGATTTGCTTTCCCTAAAGTTTTTAGGTTTACATATTCTCATGAAAACAGTCATCTCTCTTGTTCAATAGAAGCTTACAATTTGGGTCTTAGATTACTGAAAATTCCTACAGTAATTACTGATGATTTTAAGTAATTAAAAACTTTTATTCACTCCTCTTAAAATATTTATTGGGAAGAATCTATAATTTTGTATAATTTCAGTAAATTTAAGTAAAAAGACTACTACCAGACATTAAAATGTTGCATAATTACTTGTTCTTTATTCACTTAAACTATAGTATATACTGAAAAAAGACTCAGTAAAGGTAATTAACGATTTTCATTCATTTCCCACAATACTGCTAAAATTGAAGTTTTCCTTTGTCAAAGGTTCAGATCTATAAGAGTTTAGGATAAGGAATGTAAACATTATCATACTTCAAAAAAAAATTGTACTCAAAGAGTGATGTGGCTAGGTCAATGTAACTTTTAATTCATCTCATCATAAGGATGAATTCAGTATTTAGATGGGACAATAATCATCAGGTTTAAATTTGAACTTTTACTTATGAACATAACACCTGTTTTTTACTGTTATTATTAAACATATTAATTCTAGTAATTAAAAAACAAATGATTACAAAAGATACAATGAAAATTATATTTTTCAAAGTAAACTTGTATGTTAGTATCATTAAACAACTTACAAGATGGCAGTGTACAAAATTATAAGATTGGTATCTTATTCTCCTCCACCACATTACTTCCATAATCCTTTTCACCTTTGTAATCCTACACTTAATATGTTTCTTAAATTTATCTAGCCCCTCTTGGTTTCTTCCTACTAACATACCAATTCAAAGTATTCAATATTATTATTGTCCCTCATTATCCCTAATATGCCTAAGCAATTTAAATTTGCTCTTTCTAATCTGTACAATTACTTTATGTATTTGTGAGAAGTCTTACTTCTGCATTCCTCACATGATTTCTTTTTCTGTTTATCATTTTTTTAAGAATTTTCTTTCCATTGCTTGTAGTTCAATTATTTCCTGTGATTCTGAAACCGCATCCTCTGCACATACATCGGAATTGGCATTTAGAACAAGCAAGATTCAAGTTTTGTTTACATGCAGTTCTTACATGTTTGGTATACAGGCATTAGTATGCTTAATAAATCCTTGAAATACACCATATTTATCAAAACCGCACTAATCAAACTAAAAAACCAATGAGAATACAATAATGGAAAATCCTGAAAAATATCAAAATTATAAAACATGTATTTTTTATTTCTCAAAACGTAAATATTACATTACATGTACTTCAGATCATTGAAGAATATATATATATAAATTTTAAATACAATATATATAATATTTTATAATATACAATATAAATACAAATATATATAAAATTTTAAATAATATATATATATAGTAATTAAAATTTTATATTAAGAAAAAAACTTATTTTCAACAACAAAAAAAAATTTATTTTACAAAAATTGCAATTAAAAAAAAAAATAATATGTTTTTTTCCCAAAAAATATTAAATTGCAAAAAAAAAAATTAAAAATTTATTCTGTTACAAAAAACTTCTACAGCTTTAATTGAACAATGGTAGTTTTTTCCTCTCCTTAATGATTTTATGAAAACAATCAATTTGCTTCTGTGGCGCTCAGCAAACATTTATCTCTTTTCATTTGGATCAGCCTCTAAAATGATATCTTTTGCTTCTTCATTTGTTTTTAATAACTCCTCAAGTTTTTTTAACTGAAATTTCTTTGAGTGTGGTTTCTTTTCTTCTGCTTCCTTTTTCTCTTCTTTCTTCTATGCCTTTGGATGCACAATTTCAAGATCATCATTGCTTAATTCTTTTGAGTGGAATTCCAATAATTCTCTAACGTTTTGAGAATCTACTTTTCAAAGCCGAAGTCTGTTCTCAATGTAGCAATCTCATCAATAATCTCTACACAGTATTATAGTATGTACTATATATTTGGAGGTATATGTATATGTGACTTTATTTTATAATTATATACATGCTTCTATTACGTTGACGTATAATATATATTTGTATATACATATATTCATATACTTTATGTTAATGATTTAAACAATAAATACAAAATTTGTACATACATTATATATACATACACTTATTATATATATGTGTGTGTATGTGCATGTGCGCGCGCGCATACATATATATAGGATGAATAAGGATGATGTGTATGAATGCGAATGAAGTGTAGTCTTGTACAATCTCAGGTCGACCACTTCTGAGAAGTGTGGTTAATTGAAACCCAACCACCAAAAAACACCGGTATCCACGATCTAGTATTCAAGTATTCAGTCATCTAGTATTCACTCCGGATAACTACAACAGTCTTTCCATACTGTACTAATAATATGTATATGCATACTGATATACTGAAAGAGAGAAAAAGAACAGGAGAAAGAAAGAGAAATAGAAACAACATCTTTCTGTTGTTGTATATTGATGTAAATGTAGAAGCGCCTAAGTGTGCAGAAAGAAAGAGAAAGAAAGAGAAGTGTATTAGGAATCACCGACGGTTCATCAATGTTTTTTCTCCCACCACTCCATTCTATGTATATTATATGCATATATGTATAAATTCTTACTGCATGTAAGAATCCTAAATACATGCTTAGTGTCTTGTGATGATTTTTGATTATGAATCAGCTAACTTTTTCTCCATGCAAAAGTCTATCACAAAAGTTCTGGCACAATGCACCAAAAAACGTTTTCACTTCAATAATCAACAATAAACTATACTTGGTTCACTCTATCTTTGTGATAATTTGTTCTTGTATTAAGTTTTCAATGAGTTTTTTTTATGATTGTTAAATGAGGCCATCAGATTATTGGATTTATTGAAATTAAACTTGAATTCCAGATCCTCTTATTGTCTATTAATATTTAAAGGGTTGTATGAATATAAACCTTTTCCCAGGAAAAGGGATCACTAACTTTCTGTGTTATCCTTATAATAGTTTATCTGTTTAAAAAATAACTTCTTTAAAACGACTCTACTTCCTCATTAATTTTCATAGCTACTTTTTTTTTTTCAAAATATTTTGTTAGATATTTATCAGTAAGCAATGTATTAAAAATAAGAAAACTCTGATTACTTAATACTTACTAACGATTTTCTTGTAATTATTTTCACAAATTTAATTTAGCATTGCTTCTCATGATCACTAGTCATGAGTAACTACCAAGCGAACTGTTGTATGCTGTCGTACTAGACAATAAGTCTCACTAGATTGCACCCAGCATCAGTGATCTACAGGTTTATTAAATCTGGTTCTGGCTTTTGGGATTTACCCTTACTTCACAGCCTTCATTTTTCAGGATGCTACTCCAGGATGTTCCAGATATTGTGGACCTCAATTTTTGTAAAGGTGCAATTTACTGTCTTATCTATCAACTTATTTATTATTAGTGTTATTTTAGTTTTTTAAATTATAGTAAAAAAATATTATAAACACTATTTTTGAGTTTTGTCTTGTTCTGAAAGTAAAATATAATTGATGATATTTACAAAATAATTGAATTGAATAATTGAAAAAATAGTTGAATATTTACTACACTTGGACTATCCTCAATGAGTTCTTGTTGAATGATTTATGTTTCAGTTGGATCCATTGTTATGTGTTGCATGACTGGAGATATGCAAAGTTGTTACTTCTTGAAGTAGATATTTGAGTGTCTTTTTAAATTCTCAAAGTTAAGCAATTTTTATTGCAGGATATTTTTAAGATGGTCAATATAAAACCATTGACCAATATTATGCTGTACCCAATATTATGCTGTTTTTTTTGGAAAAATAACTATACATGAGGAACTGTGGTTGGGATTGGCCTTAGATCTTCTGTGCAGAGTTTTTTAATCTTGTGGTATAGTTCTTCCACAACATATGATCTGGCATAATGTCCTTTCTCACCAGCCATCCTTCTTATCCTTATCTTTGCTTAACCATGTAGGTATATAGATAAGATCTGATTCTGGTAGATTCATGCTGAGAATGCTGGGGCATATTGATTCTTAGAGATAATCTAATGTATAGGGAGCTGCCTGTAGATTACATTAGAGAACTCTCTCTTGAATAGTGCCTGAATATTAAGCATATTAATGGTTGAAGTACTTTTCTGGTAAAATAGGGCTTCTAAATCTTTTATAAAACATAAATTATGATAGCATTTGAGTTAATGTACAGTCTGGGCAGGAACAGATTTGTAACCTAAACAAATGTAAAATTACACGTAATAAAAATATACTCTTCTTATATAATTTAATAAACATTATACTTACAAGTTATTAGAACCACGAAAGTCCTAAAAAGTTTTTCACATAGAACTGGCCTTTTAAATGGTCCATACTTTTCTGTTATAATTGGCCATACAATTGTTACAGGAACATAGAACTGAAGAGTGTATGATAATAAAATTCCAAAAGATATTACCAATTGTACTACTTCAGAAAATCTGTAAAATTATAGTTAAATTTTTATATAGTTATAGTTAAATTAAATTATTCAAATGAAATAAAATATTACTGATGATACAATTTGTATTACTTACAATCATCTGTAAAATTATAGTAATACAGTTTTACTGATGATACTTTTTGTCCATTAAATAATTAATAACCGAGTATACTAAAGGGTAAGAAGGGGGATGGTATTACTGAGTACTATAGGGAATTATGGTAAAATTTTGAATCTGTCAACATTATTCACTGTAAAGAAATTGTTACCACCACAAAATCTAAATTATATGTATACTTATTTAAAATGTAAAAGCTTTTTTTATGTGATACTAAATTGAAAAGTAAGTCAGTATTGAACATTATGAGAATTTTTGTTCATACCTTATGACTATATGCTTATAACTATGGCTTACAAGAATGTTATAAGCATAGCTTACAAACATAAACATAACTTAAACTTTATGTTTATCTTCACATACTTTCATTCTTATAACTAATTTTTTACAATTTGTAATACTTTAATAACAATTGATGAGAATGTTTTCTTAAAATTTATTACCTTTATTAGATTAGTTTTAAAATTTTGTACTCTGGATGAGGTCATTGATAAAAAATCACTTATTTTCATACTTGTGCGCACTTGCTTGTGCATACATGCACACTCACACACACATCCATCACATAAATACAGTTTAACTATTTTGTATAATATAATAAAGTTGTAATTGTACAGAATACTGTTTTTAAATTCAAAAAATTCTCTCTTTTTTAATAGTATGTTTAAATCATTACTTTTTACCAGTTTCAATAAAGCTTCTTTATTTTGTAAAGAAAATTTTCATATGGTCACATAATGCATTTTTTCCAGATCATTTATTAGAAGCCATAAAATGTATTTAAATTAAAAATTACAAAATCTACTTAGATGATTTGAAGGTATTCTTTTTATAATATTCTATGATATATAGTTTGATATAATTCCAATACTCAAAGTATTTTAACTCAAAACTTAAAGAAATTTGTTGAAAAATTTGCATCAGCATTCCTAAAATTTAAAAACCACTTATTAAAATATTCTTTTAAAAAGGAAATGCAAGAATATTTCTACACTCCAGGGAACCTTGTTGATACCTGGTAATAATTGTTTTTTTTTTTGTTTACATACATTACTTTTATTACTTTAAAGTTTTCTTGAACATCTAATATTATTACATACTTGAAAGTAAATGTTTTAAATTTTAATTCTGACTTATCAGTCAAAATGGCTATAAATTATAATAACATTAAATCTTCTTTGTTCTTAAAATGGTTTAACTATAACATAAACTTAATGTATTTTATAAACCATTTATTCATACATTTCGTTTTGAGGCAGATTTAAAGTTAAACTGCCTTTAACATCATCTCCATATTTTAGATATCCAGTGAATCCAATGGATATTAGGATACCAGTGATTACTGACATTCCAATGTTAAGTACACCAAAAGGTGTATCAAACTTCTTTGGGTTACGCATTTCATGTTGCAGTGGAAGTACCTGAAAAAAAAACAAACAAAAATGAATCATTGGTCAGTATGATGCATTGTGATAACAGTTTTTAAAAGCATTAAAAATTAATAAAGGTTCTTTTAAAATTTCAAGGAAATTGTACTTTCCAAAGAGAACTTTAAAATTAAGTTATGTAAAAAATTTGAAAGTATAATTTTAATATAGTTTTGAGAGCGAGTTGTAAATTATTTTTTTTATTTTTTAAAATAGAAATAATTTAGAAATTTATATTGTTTACAATTTAATGATAACAAACTGTTAATTAATGTAAATTGCTATTTACCATATGAGATTTTGTTAGTTATCAATAACAGAAATTATATTTATATTTAATTTCTTTATTGCATTTAATTATAATTAACCTCATTTCCTTTGAGAATGATTCTTATATTTACATTTCATTTGAATTGCTCATTCTTAGTAATGAAAAAGAGGGAGTACTTCATTTAACTCCATATTAGGAAAATAGGATCCTATGAAAATTAAAGTGTTTTCACTCTAACTTTGTAATGGCTCATTTTTTGAAAATACCAAAGTTTTATCATTTTTATGATGTACCAGAAACCTGTATTTTTATTAAAATGTAATCACAGATCCCCAAATAATAAAAGAGTAGGTATAATTTAAACTAGCTCCTCAAAATAATTTAAAAATCAGATTTTTAAGCCATTTTGGAAGATGTATTCTTTAAGGAAGAAGTACTTATTTTTATATGAATTAGAATATTTATAGATTTTATTATGATTTCAAAACTCTGAAAAACTTTTAAAAAATTAGAATTATTTTTATTTTACCATTGACAAATTTTTTTATTTTCAAAATAATTTTGTATTATCTTTTTATAACAATGTATTAAAAATAATACAAACAACTCAAATACAGTAAATATTAAACAAACATATAAATATTCTTCATATTGTAATCAAAACAAATTCTAATCTGTAAAAATAGGAATATTTAGTTGTAAAGTTTTTCCATCAGAAAACCTCTCTGAATTATAAAGGTGTTCCAAAAGTAATACTTTTATTACTACTGACAGTAACATTAAAAGCGTAAACACTCTGATTACATATAAAAAAAAAAATATTTAACATGTGTCCTCCAAGTCTCATATGAAATCCACAAAAGTTTTTGACAAAATTTGCAATCACATTTTTGCAGACTTGGGGGCTCTATTGTTGTAATAACGTGATTTCTTTTTTAAGTTTAGGAATAACTGGTATGCTTTTATTGCATACCTTGGGCTTAACAATTCCCCAGAAGTAAAAGTCAATAGTATAAGATCAGATGACTGTGGTGACCAATTGTGATTACTGTTGAGCAAAATCAGCTGCCCATGAAATTTCTGCTGTAACAACTCAATGTTACAGCAATGTTACAGTTTTCATGGGTTGCATGGTATGTGGTGCTATAAAAATGCTGTTATCATCTCATGATAACATATACCATTGACAGTTTCAGCACAACAATCTCCATATTTGTAAAATGTTTTCACAATAAGTTACGTGCTTCTACATCATGTATTTCTCTGCACAACTAACTGGAATTTGATTACTACAACATGTACTTTACAGAAAATTGCCAACCGAAAAAAATTAGTGTGCAATTTAAATCCTATGTAAATTTTTAGGCACCTTTACCAATTATTTTTAATTTCTTACTTTCTTTTATCTTATAATTTGCTATGAAAATAGTAGAATTCCTCATTCTCTCATTCAGTGTATTTATTTATTCTCCATCTGTTAACTTCAGGCCTATTTATAGTTATTCTGTTCCTTTTTTTGAATGATAAAAAATAAATCTTTTAGCAAATGAAAAATTACCAATCTTGGTTGGAATTTAAACCAAAGAACCTTCTAGATGGGAGGTAGAGATACTACCACTCCTGAAACCTCAAAGGCTTAGTGGTAGCTAAATTTATTTTGAAAAATAACTTTTGTTTTTACCCTTCCGTTCCCTTTTTGTTTTTCATTTCAATTGCCCAGCCAGGTAATATAAAGGAAGGTACCAGCATAGTACTACAGATGAAGCTAGGGCCTGTACAATTACCCATCTAAGGAAGAAGGAATGAAGGATAAGAAAAGAGGAGAGTAAAGAAAAAGACCAGTCAACCCACAGAGGGACTACTTAGGCTGGATTAGTTTGGTCTTTCTCGTAGCCCACCAACTGGTCTAGTGGTTAATGCGACATTGCAAATCACCTGATATCGAAGTCGAGAGTTCCAAGGTTCAAATCCTAGTAAAGATAATTATTCTTATAAGGATTTGAATACTAGATTGTGGATACCGATGTTCTTTGGTGGTTGGGTTCAATTAACCACACTTCTCAGAAATGGTCGACCTGAGATTGTACAAGACTACACTTCATTCACATTCATTTATATCATCCTCATTCATCCTCTGAAGTAATACCTTACGGTAGTTCCGGAGGCTAACAACTGTGTAACAGTTGTAAAAACCTTTACATATATATATATATATATATATATATATATACACACAATAGTAACCAGTTTATATTTATTTTATTAATAACCAAGAAAAAGATTTCTTTATTTACCAATGATATGCCTTCAAATGCATAAATTGTTGTGCCAAAAAATAATGGAAGTTGATTCCAGTTTGCCACAGCATTTCTGGTTGTTACTGAAGGTAAATCATAACATGATATATATAAAGTTAATACAACACCAGACATAAGACAGATATTTGCTATAAGAGAAAATGGTGTCAAAAATTTCAGGTTACGAACTAGTGCTGTTAATAAAATTGGTATTAGAATTATTGCCATAAATATGTGAACGTCAACTGATATTCCATGAGGCTCTAATACCTGCAACATATAAAAACAATTATTAACTAATTTAATGAAATCAATGTTTTTTTTAAATTAAAAAAAAAAAATTAATTTACATGCCTGTGGCCAGCTAGTACATACATTAATGTACTAATGTAGTAAATAAATAAAAGTACAGTACTGCATGTAGTGTACTGGGCTGGCCCATCGATCGAGCAGGTGATGGGCTGGCCATTGACATGCGCAGGATTTTATTTTTGTGGTGTCATCAACGAGAATGCCGCTCTTTACACCCTACCCATGAATCGACATAGAAATTCTATTGTTAATTTTTAATTTTTTTCATATAATTTTCTTTAAATTTTAACAAAATTTTATATTTTTTTATACACTCTATTTAATTTAATATATTCTGTATAAAAAGGTAGAAAATTATAATAAAAATTAATTAAATAAGATATCTGTAATGACTAGCTTTTGTTTTATTGATTTTCCATCATAATAATTTAAAAATATAAA
>JAAAKQ030043264.1:0-16610 GCA_010016005.3 Zanna intricata
TTCTGTTTTTTTGTCTTTTGGTCTAATTTTTATTTTTTGTTGTTAATAGCCAGGAAAAGTCATGCAATAGTTTGTCACCTTTTATATATATATTATTATATACAAACACTATTATTTGTAATACCAATAGTAAAGCCTTCTTCTATTAATGCAACTACACCTGCACCTGCTACCTGGAGATCTGGCAATCCTAGTCAGCCTATCATTTTACTCAGTGGTCGATAAAGTAAATTTGCCGGCCTCCGTGGCTGAGTGGTAGCGTCTCGACCTTCCATCCGGAGGTCCCAGGTTCGTATCCCAGTCAGGCATGGCATTTTTCACACACGCTACAATTCATTCATCTCATACTCTGAAGATATACCTTAACGGTGCTTCCAGAGGTTAAACAAAAAAATAAAGTAAATTTACCCCCAAAACACAAACCAATTGATTTTTTCCAAGTTATAGCTAATAAAAATTTTTTGAATGGATAATAATGGAATAAATATTGGTGTCTTGAATTTATTGGAGGTGTAAACTCGCTATAGCTAGAATAGATACCTGAAAGGATATGAAGGAGGACAAACCTTCAAAATTAGCACAAGAATTGTGATTGGTAATATAACAATTCTAAACTTTTGTCAATTCTGAAAAAAGTGTAGATTAGGTAGTATATTATTTTCTCTCGTTCTCAACTTTAATCATTCCAAGAGACCAGTGTTTAATTATTCTGTGAGTTATTTATTTCAGTCAAAATTTCACAGAATTGGATCCATTACCAGTCAATACTCTTTTTAAAATTCTCATTTTAGATGGTTTTTACCTTAACCCTTAGCTTCCCGCTGGTCACTGTATTAACCACTGGTAATCAGTTTTTCAAATTCAAATTTCTCATGAACCATTTAACATAGAAAAAAGATTTTTATATGGATTTAATCACAACGCCTTGAATTATGAGAAAATGCAATAAGCATAACAGCTGTGTTTAGTGTAGATATTTCACAAGGGATCAAACATACAGTACTTTTTTTCACTGACGTCATTATTTAAGTCGTCGTATTGTGGTATTTTTTTGTTTAATTTGATTCTTATATATTAGCGGTTTGTTATCTTTTATATAATTGCTATGCAAACATAAATTCAACAGAATAACGAGTGAATGTGACTTTTATGAAAGGAAGCAATAACTTTAAATTATTATTTTTTTAAACCATACTTGTTTTTTATTCAAAACATTTTTATACATGTATCAAAAGCAAAACATTTTTATTTATATATATATATATGTATATATTAAAGTTAGATTTTATACTGGTTCGATAGCGAGATAAACATACCTTTACCGAAATCTCAATTTTCTTTAGAGTTACAATTTTCTGAAATGTAGAGTATTTTTTTTTTATTTATATAATCAGTTTTATTGGATATAGATAAATTTTACATCAAATTAACCAGAAAAGTATATAATTTATATAAATATAAAAAAACATAGGTCAATGATCACAAAAAAAAAAATCAAAAACTAAAAAACAATTGTAATTTTTTTTTGTATCATATTTGTGCCCGCGCAACATAATCAAATATTAACAAAAATTAATTTTTATTAAACATAAATTAATATCGCATTGTTAACATACCCTAATTTTTTCAGATTTTTTGGGTGAAAAACAATTCAGTAATATTGAGATTAACAAACATTTACCGAAATCTCGATTCGCACGCGAAATAAAGCGGTAGGTTTAGGGTTAATAAATGAAAAAATATTTGTTATAAAAAATGAATTGAAAATCATTAACCAATTCTACTTTGGTAAGGGAGGCAGTATTTTAATCTGTATGGTGCCAGTAAAAGGTATAAACACAGCTTAAAAATTTACATGTTGACATTGATAGATGGATTTCTTTGCTGTGTGCTTATTTACAGGCACTAAATAGCTACTGATTGGTGGTAAAGGATACGCTGATAAAATTGTTAAAAAGTTAGTCTCAGATTATTTGAGAGTTGGACATGCACACTATGAGGATAATTTGTTTAACAGTGTGCCTCTTGTGTTATATTTTATTGAAAATGTGAATTATGTAACAAGAACTCTAAGATACTTAGGAATAATCCTGTCAGCCATAAACAAAAAAAAACTAATAAAAGTAAGTGTCTGAAGAATTCCCAGAAGGTTGTTTAAATGACTTGAAAAGAGGGATGTTATAGTAATAAGTTTTGAATGTGATGTGCATTAAAAAACATGAACATAAAGGACAAATTGTTCAGAAGTCATAAAGAAGTAATAAAGAACAATAAAAGTATTGATAGAATTGAAAAGATTCCACCTATACTTCTGACCAGCTTATTATTACTTTGAAAGGAAGACATTGCATTTTTATACAAAATAAGGCTTTCACATAATCATATGATGATGAATAACCAGGTACTGTATAAATCTGTCAGTGATAATTTGTTGAAGTTAATCAATTTCAGAGATGAGACTATTGAAAGACTTTTGGAAGGAAAGTATTATTTCATTATCAACTAAATTGGTGGTTCATCTCCCAGATCTTAGTAAAAAGGTATTTCAAAACGTAAATGGAAACTCCTCAATGTGAACAATTAATAAAATTATGAAAAATAGTTCTTTCATTTGTAAAAATTATGAATCTTAACCATTGGACTGTTATTAAAAGAAGTTGTAATCAAGCTTCTTTAGAATTTTTTGTAAATATTAAAAATAGTTTTTCCCTTTTTCTTTTTGTAGTAACTATAAAGTAAAATAAAAATTGCAATAATTAAAACTTGTTAATGTATTTTAATTGTATTTATCATGATTTAATTATTATTTTTCAAATTATGTATAAAGTTTTTTTATAATGTAAAACCAATAATATTCATATAATAAATTGTATCATTCAAAACATGTTTTTTGATGAATTTACCACAGATATTTATAAAACTACCTCAGGATTTATCATTGTACCTTCTGTTTATTATTTATCTGTACATTTTTCCATCTCATTAGAATCACTAAGGAATAGTTTATAAATTTTATTAGTTTTTTTTGCCTTTTGAGAATTTCATGAATTGAATAAAGATATAAAGTTAAATTATATAAACAGTATTTAATTGTTTTTCTATAATTTTTTTTTTTTTGTTAAAATATTTCATGAAATTCTGGTTTTATAATAAATTAAACTCCTCTTATTATCTTAGGATAGTCAAATTCATAAAATATTTTTGAACTATTAATATTTTAATTTCAGCATTTCAAATAGTTATATTTATTTATTTTTTAACAGCATATTTAATTAATATTATTACAATGTCTTTAAAGATTTGAATGATAAATTTTAATATATTCAAACAAAAACATTTATTAAAAAAATTATTTTGGTTGAGACTAAAGATAAATGGTTTCTTTTAAAGTCATCTTACCACAAATTACACCCTATTAACAAGCTGTAAACACATGTTAGGCTTAAAATATGTGATTAGCTTTGACTGGCAAAACATGTATTTTTTTTTTTGTTAACCACCATTAGGTATTACATCAGAGAATGAGATGAATGATTTGTAGCTTGTGTTAAAATGTCATTCTGACTGGGATTTGAACCCGGAGAACTCCGGATGAAAGGCCAAGATGCTACCACTTGTTCCACAGAGGCCGGCATGTAAAACATGTATTTATCTCAGTTTTTCATAAACATTTGTGTGACAAACCCTGTTAATCAAAACACAGTGATAAAAACACCATATACTATTTAAAAAATTTTTAGTCCTATGATAAAAAACACAATGATAAAAAACCTGTATACCATGACCCTTAGCCTGCATCAATTTAGAATAAGAAATTAGTATTGTGCGGGTTTCCTGTATCATATCACACCTTGAGGTGGCACTACTCACCAGGTGTGTTAAATCACATTGTAGTCTTTAAATGATTATTCATTGTCAATATAATACATATTGTTAAAATTTAAAGAAATCTAAACGAAAACATAAATAAACATTTTGCCTGATGTTAAATTTCCCTTAGTTTTTAACTACACTGTACAGTTAATGATTAAAATTAATTTTCTTTTTTGTTGTATGGTAAAATAATTAAAAATAAGTCACAATTAATTGTACAAAATATATTGTCCCATGTTTGCAGCTTGATCAGGATGTTGAGAGATTGATAATTTAGAATGTTTATATAATTATAGTTTATTGGTTTACAACAAGACAAGTCAATATTAATGACAATGGTGATAATAATAATAAGCGATGGTAATCAAACAATTAAACATAACTTTAATTCAAAACAGGAAATAATCATAATATTACACGTCAAATAGCCATAAGTTTCAATAATAATAATAGAGATTATATACAAAATGGAACTTAAATTACTCATCAGGATTTGTTCCTGGTAGATAAATAGAAAACTAGAATTCAGATCCATTAACAAAAGATGCAATGTAACTGCCAGAGTTAACCCTTTTAGCTACTAGTCTTGTATTAATAACAATAGATAAGACAAGTATGAAATTCTTTCACTGGCAAATATCTTTGCTATTCACAATAAAACTACCCTACAGTTAATAATGAAATTTCACTTGTAGTTTTACAGTAACTCACCAATAGTATTTCTTGTGTATTGGAATTACTCTTGGCATCACTTTAATCGTATCAAACTTAATTCACACTGGAAATTCTTTCCTTCATCTGTCCTTCCTCCAGAATGCACTGGTTGATTGCTCTCTCATCCTGCAGATTCCTCACTGGACTGGTGTCATAATGTTTCTCAGTCAATCTCGCAGAACTAGACTTTTGCTGGTCCTCCCAGGGTCATTTTCTATTTCTATCCCATTTACCTCCAGACTAGACCCAATTTGAAGCATGAAAACGATTGACTGAGTCTTTCATTCCCATGCACTAAGTGAAATTTCAAACCTAGTCTCTTGTCACGGTACAACCAGC
Source organism: Zanna intricata (assembly GCA_010016005.3). Taxonomy (NCBI): domain Eukaryota; kingdom Metazoa; phylum Arthropoda; class Insecta; order Hemiptera; family Fulgoridae; genus Zanna; species Zanna intricata. The sequence continues at coordinate 4,927 of JAAAKQ030043264.1, forward strand.
TGTTTGTTGTGTGTCAGCGGGCAGTATAATAAAAGATGATTGTTAAACGGACCTATTAGAAATAGCGGTAGCTTCTTGTCTCAATCGCACTGATTAGCTGATATGATCTTTCTTAGGTGATCCCCTATTGTTTGGATAGCCTTATACCATAATATCTGATTGTAGATGTAGTAATGTGATTCTCGTTTTATATATACCGAAATGCTCAAAGACCGATTTGAAATTTCACTCTTGGTCGCTGTGTACCTTTCTTGGTACCTCAAAATGGCAGAAGAATTCATTCACCTGAGTGTCTGCTACCTATGATCACTGACTTCATTGACTTCATGCCTATTGACATGAAGTCAATAGTACCTAGAGAACAATTGTATGACTGACAGTATTCCATTACGGACTGCCATTCCTGGTCTAGGACTCCAACCTTTACTACCAGTGACTTCCATTTTGCCCAATAACTCTTGTACACAGGACTTTGATTGCTAATTTTCTCCTATTTCAGTTCTATCTTCAGCCTCCTTTTCAGTTAAAAGTTGCCCAATATCTGCATCTGCCAATTGAGTTTCTCTCATCTTGTCTCTCTGCCAGCCTGTTGCTGCTACTGAAGTAATTTGACGTGGATTTGTAACTCCGGCTCATTTCTCTACTGTGCAACAGGGATCACAGTCAACAGAGAGGGTCATCTGGACACAGTGTTCGCCTATGAATGCTTCCTTCCTGGCCAATGTTCTGCATTGAAATCATATTCTTGCAGGTGCTCCACCCAGCGTGCCGTCTGACCCTCAAGATTTTTAAAATTGAGCAGCCACATGACCTGTGAATGATCCGTGCAAAGTGTGACATGCCTTCCATATAGGTATTTGTAGAAATGTTCTAGTGACTTGACTATAGCAAGTAATTCATGATAAGTCACACAGTTTCTCTCTGGTTTTGATAGAGTTTTGCTGATGTAACCAATCACCCATTCTTCTTCATCCTGAATTTGTGAGAACACCCCGCTGATCCCATCGTTGCTTGCTTCTGTATTTACAATGAATCTATCATCTGACCGAGGATTGGAGCCGAAATAAATTTTTCTTAAGGGTCTTAATGATTCAACTTCTTCCTGACTCTGTCCGAATTTGTTGTTTTCAGTCAGTTTGTCAGTGGCTTAGCAGTACCAGAGAAACCTTTTATAAAACAACGATAGTATGAGCGTAGTCCAAGAAAACTTCTCACCTCATTTTTGACCTTTGGTGGCAGTCAGTTGTGTATAACTTTTAATTTTTCTGCATACTCTGTTGATACAACATGTCCCAGGTATTGGATTTCTTCACTAAAGAGATTACATTTCTTCTGATTCAGCTTCAGATTTGCGTCCTGCCATCTGTTGAAGACTTTTTGTAAGTTTTTAAGATGCTGTTCTATAACTAGAACGACCAATGACAATTACATCATCCAAGTAAACTAGGCAGGATTCATAGGTTAAACCACACAAGACTGACTCCATTAGTCGTTAAAATGTTGCTGGAAAATTGCAGAGACCAAGAGGTATCACTGAAAATTGCCAAAGACCCCATCCAGTTGAAAATGCAGTCTTCTTCTTGGCTTCTGGTTCACAGGAATTTGCCAGTATCCACTCTTAAAAGCTAGCGTGGAAAACCATTTTGCACCTTGGAGTGTGTCTAGAATGTCTTTGATTCATGGTAGAGGGAAGCAGTCCTTCTTTGTGATATCATTCAGTCATCTGTAATCTATACAGAAATGCAGCTCGCTATTTTTTTTCTTGATAAGGACCACAGGTGAGGACCAAGACTCTTCGATGACTGCTTTATCCTTCATATCCATCACCATCTTGTTGACTTCATTTTGTTTTGCTAGAGGAAGCGCTGTGGTGGTTGCTTATGGGCTGAGTGTCTCCCATGTCGATGCAATGGTACAATTCATTTGTACCGCTGTAAGGACTGATTTTCGTTGCAAATAGATATTGATATCCGATGATGAACTGCTGTAGTCACTTCCAGTTTTCAACATCTAATGCAGTGCTTGCAACTGATATTAACTTCCGTAAGTGTTCATCAATTCGTCCCCTTTTCTTTGGCGAATCCTCTTTCGAATTCTTAGAAGCCGCCCAGAGTACTGTTTCACTCTTTCCCAGAGCAGGACTGCTGGAAACGGTTTGTTCAGTTGTTCTGAGGTTTACCATCTGGAGGGAACCTTCTTCATATTTGAAACTAACAAACATTAAATCTCCTCACTGGATACACTGCACCGTTGTCAGGTTCAATCGCTCCTGTCACTGCCGAGAGACGGTTGGACAATTTGGCCATCATCACCATCTCACTTCGTGCTGGAATCGTCTCGTCTTCTAATATTATCACCCTTGCTGAACAAGGTTTGCTTCCTGGACTTCACATTGGTACTTATTCTTTCTGAGTTGCAGGAGGTGTCATCCGACGTCTATGGTCGTGTTGTAAGCTCACAAGATGTTTAAGATGACAAAGGATAAAGTCGTCCCTAATCTCGGCAATGAACACCCATACTCAAAGACAGCAGCAAAAAAATTGTAGATCGATGCAACCCTAGCTGATTATTAGTAAATGTATCTCCTGATGCAGTACTGATAATATACGGCCAGTCTAGCTTTGTCTACTTGCAGATGGTGACAATGTCTGGTCTAATGATGGATGTAGATGCCCCTGTGTCTATTGTTATTTGACATGGTCGATCCTCAACTATGTTGTCAACAAGCAGACTGTTGGCTCCTTTTCTTTATTGTTGAGATGCTCAACAGAACTTCATGAGGGGAAGATGAGTATAGCGCCGGCAGAACCCTTCTTTGACCAGTGCGTCTTAATTTCCCTGAGGCCGTATGGAATTAGTAGACTTCTTCCTGCAGTTTACTCTTCCTGCACTTCCAGCAGACTGGTCGACTTTTGTGATTTGATGCTGCAGAAGGCAGTCTTTGGTCTGCCATTATCGTCGTTTTGATTAGTGGGCACTGTCACAGAAGTCTCGATACTGTTCGCTGACTCCTTATCGATTTCCATGCTTCGGAGACAAGTAGTACAGCGAAATAGCGTATCGTTGACTAACTTTGCGGATCTCAGAAGAAGATGATTCTTGATCTCGGCGTCCCATAGCCTGTTGAAGGTTTGTGCTTGTGCTGCCTCCTGGATGTATCTTAGTGCCAACCAATGCCCATTGAACTAGGGGTTCGATCATGTAAGCAAATTCCTACAGGGTCTCGTAGGTATTCTGGACCTTTCCGTAGCTAACACCTGTAGCCAGCTTCTGCTGTCGAAGTGACCTCCTAGTGCTACAATGACTTCATCATAGCCGGCTGTGAGTGGCATACCCTGAAGAACTTCCATTGCCTGGCCCTGGAATGTGGTGACCAGAAATGTGGTCTTCTTTGGTGCCAACCAACCATTATGAGTGGATGCTGCCTCAAAAACTGCCATTGAAGACTGTCTAAGATGTATTACCATCAAACTTGGATAGCTTCACTGCAGTAGGGTGTCCCACCTATGCGCCTAGTCCTGGGTCCTGAAAAGTGTTAACACTGGTACTATGAGCTACTTGTGTAGCCTATGTGATATCTTTATGGCTAATATCTAAATTGTTATTTACATTAGTTTCTAAGTTACTATTAACTAATTGTTCCCTTTAGCTAATATACACAATATATACCATAAGTTTTAAGACTGTGGCTATAAAAGAAGCAAAAAAATTACAAAACTTTTTCAACAAATTTTTTATTTAAAATAGCCTCCGTTAGAAGTAATACACATGTTGGCACGATCTTTCAACCTTTTCATGCCTTTCAGAAACTCTTTTGAAAAACTGTTTGCTTCGTTGTCACGGCTCCTTGTATCTTGTCTATAGACACAAAATGGTCCCGTTTCAAGAGTCCATCTTTAATTTGGAGAACAGAAATTAGTCAAGAGATTCAAATCAGGTGTGTATTATGGGGGGCTGAGCACAGAAATCATTTTTTTGGCTAAAAATTGATTGTTAATCGCCGCAGTATGTGCTAGTGTGTTATTGTGCAAGAGGAAAAAAGAAAGATCTCTACATAACTCGGCTCTAACACACGCAGTTCTTTTGCAAAGCTATCTTGTTAGTAGAATGAAGCATTCACAGTAGTACCTTGAGGAACAAATTCTTTGTGACTGATGCTTTGGACTAAAAGAAAAAGATCAACATTGTCTTAATTTTTTATTTTTGAAAACGCAATTTTTTTTATCGTGGTGAATTTTCACTGACCCACTCAACACTTTTGTCAGCATAATGGATTCAAGAAAATTCAGCTGTGTGTCAATCATTTCTAGCAAGTCATTTCCATGAGAAACTGCTGTCACTGTTCAGCAGTTAGCACGTGTGGAACAAAACGTGCACATAGCTTCCTTTTCTTCAAATCGTTACTAATAATGCATTGTACGATGGTTTTTGGTATTCCAGTTAGTTCTTCTATCAATCTACAGGTCGCATTACAGTGGTCTTTAACACAGCTGTGACTTAAGCGATGTTTTCGTTACTCTTTGTGATGCATGGCCTCTGTTCCTTTCGTTGTTTTCAACCGACTCTCTACTCTCCACAAAACAACAGTTTTACCACCGAAAAACAGCACGAGACATAACAGATATACCATGCCAATTTTAACATTTCCGTTGCACTTTTACTGGCTTTAATACAAAATTTAATTGCAACAGGTTCAATATTTTTATTCATAGTGAAATTATGACCGTGACCACATTGATACTGCCATGTGAACTGCTACTGAACAGCTGCATGTAATCTAATGAACTTGAAAATTTGTATGGGAGGAGAGAAAGGTTGTAGTAACTAGTTCCCAAAGTTTCATGAAGATAGTGCTAGCAGTACCGATTTTACAGCCACAGCCTTAAAACTTATAGGATACACTATGTATCCTCTTAGTTACAATAGTATGACTTAATGCCTTCTACCTCATCTTTAGGTTCAGTACAGATAGATACAAGTCACATGATATCCAATTTTTTGTTCATATAATTAATATTATCATTTAGTTTACTAGAATTTTCATTATTTTTTTGATATCTTCCCTAATTTTGTACATATTTTCATTTAGCATACCAACATTTTGCCCAAGCTTTCTTTCATACCCTCACTCACCTGAGCCAACAAAGCAATAATGTCCTTAGTAGCTGCCATTTTACAAATAATTTACAATTATACACACAAAATTAAAATAAATATAAAAACCTTAGCACTAACATACAAAGCTAACTGCCTGATATTGACAATGTAAAAATACATAAACATCAAAATAATACAAGAATAACTCAAACAATGAGTAACAAATCAAAAATAAACATAAAATTTGAACCATATAAACTATCAAAAACCATAAACAATTATAAACTGTTGAACTTTATCATACTTCAGAACCAGTGTTGCGTATTTGCCAGCTTGATCAGGATATTGCGAGATTGACAACTTTGAATGTTTGTATAATTACATATTATTGGTTTATATATTTACATATTTACAAGACAAATCAATATTAATGATAATAGTGATAATAATAATGAGCGACAATAATTAAACAATTAATACATAAAACAATCAAAACAGTAAATAATCATAATATTTCACGTCAAATAGCCATAAATGTCAATAATAATAGTAATAGGTAGAGATTATATATACAACAGAATTTAAATTTCTTGTCAGGATTTATTCCAGGTAGATAAATAGAAAACCAGAATTCAGACACATTAACAAAAGATACAGTGTAACCGCTAGTCTTAACCTTTTTAACCATTTGTATTAATAACAATAAAAATAAGACAAGTATGTAAGTTCTTTCTCTGACAAATATCTTTCACAATTCACAATAAAACTACCTGAGCAGTTGATAATGAAATTTAGTACCTTACCCTTTGTACTTGTAGTTTTACAGTAACTTACTATTGGTATTCCTTGTTTTGTGGAATTACTTGTGACTTCACTTTAGTTGTGTCAAACTTAACTCACACTGGAAATTCGCTCCTTCATCTGTCCTCCCACCAGAATGCACTGGTTAAGTGCTCTCTCGTTTTGGAGATTCCTCGCTTGACTGACACGTAATATCTCGCAGAACTGAACTTTTGCTGGTCTTCCCAGGGGTATTACCTGCCAGACCAGACCCAACTTGAAGCATGAGAACGATTGCTGAGTCTTTCGTTCTCATGCATTCCAGTGAAATTCCAAACCTGGTCTCTTGTAACAGTACACAGTACAACCATCTGTTTTTTGTGTGTCGATGGGCAGTAAAACAAAAGACGATTGTTAAACTGACCAGTTAGCTTTATTAAAAGGGTTCCTTTTGGTCCTTTTCTGGATTCCTCCAATTATTATATTTTCTACTACTTTTAATAATAATTGGTAGGAATCCGTTACTCAAGTCTGCTTTACCGTTCTTGTTACAGTATTATAACATCAGCCGTTGTGAACATTTATTTTGATGGCATATTTTACCTTGGTATTATTTGCAATGTATTCAGAAGACTAAATTTGCCAGAAAATTCTTCACGTTGTTTAAAGATTAATGTATTAGTTTGTCGATTATAATTATTATTTATTTTTTGAAGTAATGTGTATGTAATTTGTTTATCTTTGTCACAAAAGATGTGAAACTAAACAAGATCTGGTTAATCATCTACGAACTCATGATAGCAAGTATAGATTGAATTGTGAAGAAGCTGACTGTAATTTTACATGTAGATCCCAGCAGACAATGAAAAAGCATATATTCCAGGTAGAAATACTTTTTATTTTCTTTGTTGTATATTTAAGAGATTGTAGTTTTAATATAATGTTTAGACTTATTTCTGAGGTTTCTCTTATTACATAAAAATTTTAAGGAGTTTTAGTTGGTAACAAATGAACCTTGTTAAACATATCTATTGCAGCTGTGGATATCATTTATTTAGGCAGTAGTTTTTTTAAAGCTTAGCAATGACTAGTTTACTTTTTTTGTAAATTTGTCTGTTCATCATAAGTTGTAATTGAAAGTCCTCCATTTTTCATAGTCCTGAATGTTTTATTTCATTTCCTTACAGTCACATTTCTCTTTAATTTATGTAAGCATCTTATTTTGTTTCCATTCTCCTCCCCTTCCTTCTACTTTAACTTCTATGGTCCTATATTGAAGACAAGGGTCAAGATGCTTTTCTTTTCCGTATTTTTTTCATAAAATTCATCTCCTTTCCTATTCTGTATATTCCTTATTTCTCAGTTTGTCTGTTGTTTTTTCACGTTTAAAGTTTCAAAATTATCAATTACTTCTCTTTATTCTTTATAACAGTCCTTGATTAATTTCACTTTCTGATAGTTCATATGATAACATACCACTTGATGCATTTGGTATATCTGTTCCTCATTTCAGTTGGTATCCCTCTTGCTGCCTCCCCTCACCCCTTCAGAAGCTCTTTTTCCCATAAATATTCTGCTTTTTACTTTCTGCAACTTCCTTTCTAAGTCACCAAATTTCCCAGTTAGTAAATGAAGACTTTTTTAATCTTTCTTCACTTTGGGCTTAAACTCTCCTTCCTCTTCTCATCATATGTGATATAATTCTAAAATATTGATTTTGTTTCTTTCAGTTGCATTTTTTCCCTCTAATTTCACTTCCTATTTGTCCAATTACTTAACTACTGTCGATTATCTTAAGTTTCAGATATCTGTCCAAATAATATTTCTTATATTTTGCTTGTTTAACATCTTGTTCACTTCTGCTGAGATAGTGGCATCTGGATATCTTAATGTGGAATATTACGCTAAAATATTTTTTTCAGAAACTATCATGTCTATAAGTAGTCCAATGAACCAGGCTCACAGCAGGGATCTTAAATATGGAAATTTTTATTTTCGTATTCTATGCCTTTGATCAAGATAATCTGCTTTTACCAACAGTTGCCCATTCCATGGGCAATAGGATGTCCTACCTTTGTTACTAATACACTCATATTACAAAGGTTGTTGTTGCTTTGTAGAAGGGATCTTCTTATTGAGGAAGAACTGCTCAAATGTTTGAAAGCCACTTATCAACAAATATTGCTCCTCTGCAGGAAAGTAGATGAAGTTGTCCATGTGAAGGGTTTTCTTTTCATCAGTGTTTTTTTGTCATTTATTGGCTGTTTTATTTTAATATAAAATGTTTATTAAAAGTTTTTATTTACTTTTGGTTGGTTGTATTTACATTAATTTTCTCAGAATTAAATTCCCTAGAAGTTTTGTTACTAAATCTGCATTTATTTGTAATCTAACAAAGCTATTATACTACAAAGCTAAAAAAAAAAAAAAGTTGTTTTTTTGATACCAAGTTTTGTGATTTATGTTGGATATCGTAAAAACTATTGGACTTACAGTCTGGGACCTATTTTAATCGATTTCCTAGCTCAAATTACATAAGAAACTATCAACTTTAATTTGGCTTCTTAATTTTAACTTCTTAATTTGGGTCTCAAAAATTATAATAGGGCTTCTTTTTATTAGAAGAGCTGAAATTTGTGCAAAATCTTTCACTAACTGTAACTCGAAAACAAGTGTTTACAGACCAATGTTTATATGAACGATTATCATTATTTTCACCAGTAGAATATGTCCTGAAAGTTTCTCCATTTCTTTAAGGGACACCTGTATATATATTTCTTTTCAAACATTTATATTTACCATTGTATCTAATAAAATAATTTAATATAATTATATATTATAACCACCAGTTATAATATGTAATTGTAATATATAATATATTATTGTAAATTATAATATAATATACAATTATAATATATAATGCATAAGTGCACTTATAGTATGTATAATGAAAATAAGAAATTGCTGGGATAAGGCAAACGATTGTTGAGCAGGGCATTATGTTACTCTTTTTTCATAACATTTGGCTTATTCAGAAACCAAGTTTTCAGCAGTACATCTACATACATGTATATGTATGCATATACATATTTCAGTAATATATGTTTTCATAAATAGCTAAAATTCTTTTCACTTCCATTTTGTTCACTTTCATTTCAATTTATTTTTAAATGGCAAAATTTAATAGCATAGTTAAGAATAAAAAGCATTGTAATTAATTATGTTTACAAATTTATGAAGAAAGAAGTTATAAAGTTAGGAAATTTAGATGATAAACATTTAATGAGCATTCAAAAATGTGAAGAAAGAACCACTGGAACTTGTGGGATTTCAAGATCACATGTTCAAAAATGTTCACATGTTTCAAAATGAAAAGAAAAGCAGGATCTTCTTAAATTTAAATTGCAGTTGTGCTTATTCAGCACACCAAAAAAGGATAAAAATCAGTCAGTGGATTATACAATACTGATCAAGATGTTATAAGAAGAACAGTTAACGAGTTTCATGTGAAATATAACGAACTGCCTGCATTAAATAATTGCGTGAAAAACTCAAAAGAGTATTCAGTTGAAAGTTTCTAGAACTGCACGAGCAGCTATCCTGAAAGAGTTTGGGTTTAAGTAGTGTAAAATTGATAATAATAGGAAACTTTTGATTGAGAAAGAAGACATTTGGTGGATGAGGATAGAATATTTAAGAAAATTATTGATTTCAGAAAAGAAAATTCTTTGATTGTTTATTTGGAAGAATCTTATTTTAATAACAAATATTCTTATTTTTTTTTTAATGACAAAATTGTGGTCAAATGACAGTGGTGCAGGAACATTGTTGATTAATAAGGGTGATCGGTTAATCATAATCCATGCCAGACCAGAAATGGAGTTCATTCCATGTGTGATGTTAACTTGGAAAAATATTTTAAAAAACGGTGACTACCATTACAGCATCAACAACAATTTCATGAGGTGGACATCTGTAAAATTAATTCCTGGTCTTCAGGAATTAATTTACTCAATGATTGTTATTTTTAATGCACTATACCACAATTCACTTCTAGAGAAGCTTCCAAATTCAAATGATAGGAAAAGTGGCATGATTAATTGGTTAGAAAAGAACAATATAACATTGTAATAAAACAATATTAAAACCACAAATGTTTGAAATAATTAAATCGCTTAGAAATTAAAAAATAAAGTACAATTTTGATGAACTATTAAAAAAAACACAGGTTCTGTGACTTCCATCTTACCATCCTGATTTAAATCCGATCAAGATGGTATGGTTGGTAATAATAACATAACATTTCTAATGTTAGCTATTAAAAAAACTAGCCAAGAAAAATGTAAAAGAAATGAATAAGATGTATGTGAATAATAATAATGATGATGATTGGTAACCATATTGCAAACATGTAAAAAAAAAGCCGAAACTGAGTGTAAGAAGATGGTACTGCTTATCTACAAAATAATGGATGAATTTTTGATATGTTTAGACAGTGATAGTAAAAATGAATGTTTCACTGAAGAGAGAGAAAATGGTGAACTTGTACAGGAACAGGTATTAATACCCATTGGCATTAATTGGTATTAATGCAAATTTTTTTTTAGTTTAAAAATATACCAAAATTAAAATCTTTATCTCATTATTTGCCATCTTTATTTATTAATTGTTAATAATAATTACGTAATAATGAATTATAACTAATAAAACATAAAAAGGTTATAAATTAAACATGCATGAATAAAAGTACAATTATTGTTTTTGTCTTATTAGACAGGTGTAAATATTTTCAAGTTTGGTAGTAATCCAGTCTCGACCTTCTACAACACATACTTATATATTCACTTTTTTCACTGTACCTAAATTTAATTCTAATTAAGATTAATATATAATAATATATTAAATTATTAATATTGTATTGCATAAATAGTAATAGTATAATAATAATAAATTATAATTTATGTATTTTAATAATATTAAATTCAAAAAATAACAACCTAATCACCAAAACACAGTTACAGAAAAAACAAAAAAAAAAACTAATATTACAGGATCCTGCATATTAAGTTTGTAGACAATTTTATAATTACATGAACAAATAACATAGAAAAAATAACAACTTAAAAACTTAGAAAATGTAAACTAATAACCATAAAATTTATTGTAACAATACAACTCCACTCTCATTACTAATCATAATAATGAATTATAACTAATAAAACATGAAAACGGTAATAAATGAACCTGATTCCAGTAATGGTATTTATATATATAGAATAATTTACTTGAAGTTAGGTTAATTATTAGATATTGTTCTTGTTAAGACATAAATTTTAATTAAAAAAAAAAAAAAAACCTAGTATTGCCAAAAACTTGTATTGAATTAAGACCTTGATATGTATTTATTATTTATGTAAATTAAATGAATAAAAAGATAATAAAATTATAATAATTTAAAAAGAAACACTAAAACTTTTTTATGTTGTTAGTTTTTGGTTTTCCCAACAATTAAAAAAAAAGCGATTAAAATTAAAGCAATTCAAATTAAATTTTAATTTTAAGTAATTAAAATTACTTAAAAATAAAAAGATAGATGAAACTGTGTAAATAAATAATGATGTTTTAATTGAACATATTTTTTTATAATAAAAAAATATATACATATTATTAATTGGTTTTTGAAATTAAATTCATTTTGTTGTTGTACAAGGTTTTAATCAAAATTATTCTAACTCCCCAAATATATTGAAGTCCACAAAATAAATGTATAACTAATTAAAGTGTTAAACATTGTTAAATTGTTATGT